>ULGY01000016.1:372435-486412 GCA_900519085.1 Yarrowia deformans | reverse complement strand
TAAAGATCTTCAGCTCAGTGTTGATCAGAGAGATAGGTCGATAGTTGGTGATTTCAGTGGGGTCACCATCCTTAAAACAGACGATTCCCGATTACTAAGAGCGTGCCCGGTTACTGTTACAAAATACCCCNCCTGCCCGGGATGAAGCCCGTCTGGGCTGGATGAACCAGCAGACCAAGGCACTTTTGAATGCGACGGTTGATGACGTGGGTAAAGATCTTCAGCTCAGTGTTGATCAGAGAGATAGGTCGATAGTTGGTGATTTCAGTGGGGTCACCATCCTTAAAACAGACGATTCCCGATTACTAAGAGCGTGCCCGGTTACTGTTACAAAATACCCCCCAGACTTCGTGGCCAAGTTGGTTAAGGCGTACGACTGTTAGTCACCTGAATGGCCGCCATCGTAAGATCGAGAGTTCGACCCTCTCCGAGGTCGTCTGGATTTTTTTGATTTGTTTTCCAGTGTATCATAGAACACTTCTAAACCGGTGAGAATGTTTTTCATCCTGGAATATGTTACAATCGTTCCATTAAAGACTCCTATTAGCTTTTTGTGGTTAAGGTCACATTTATCTCTATCTCTATATATTATAACTGGAACAAGCTGAAATAGTCAATCAAACACATTCTGCTTGGCCTTCATGTAACCTGCAAAGCCTGAGTTGATGTAAGACTCGGAGGCGGTGAAGCTGAAGCCGTTGAATGAAGGGAGATCGCCGGTGTCCAAAGTTCTGTCACCGGGTGGAGACAGCACCATGTCGGTGAAGGTAGTAGAGAAGTTTTCGGCCAAAATCGGGTCGGTGATTACAGGTTTGATAGGGGGCTCGAGAGAGGGATCTCGAGCTTCTAATGCATCCCAATCCAGCTTTCGGAAAAACCGCATCTTCTTCACCTTCTCCAAGTCGCCAGAGCCGAGACGTCTGTTGGGGCACTTTTTAAGGCAACCATTCAAGAAGTCCTTGGCGTCCTGAGAGAGGTAAAAAGGATATCTCATGGCCTTGCATTTGTCGATCTTAGCCAGAATCTTCTGATAGTCGTTGCCAGTGAAAGGCGGGTTACCAGTAAGCAGGTCAAAGGTTACAGCACCGAGACTCCACCAGTCAACGGAGTAATCATACTCCTTGCCCTGGAGCACCTCGGGAGCCATATACTCAGGAGTTCCAGAGAATGTGGTGCATGTGTCGTTGGTAGCAACCTTGGACAGGCCGAAATCAGTAAGCACGAGATGTCCGTCTTGGTCGAGCATGCAGTTTTCGGGCTTGAGATCCCGGTAGACCACGCCAACGTTCAGGTGCAGATGAGTCAAAGCCAGGATCATCTCAGCCACATAAAACGAAGCAGTCTGCTCTGGAAGCATATGTTCAGTGGCCAAATGGTGAAACAACTCGCCTCCCTGTGCATACTCTAGAATGAGGTAGAGCTTCTCCTGGTCTTGCAGGGCATAGAAGAGCTTGACAATGTAGGGATGTCGCACACTCTCCAGAATAGCCCGTTCGGTCTTAGTCTGCAAGGCCTTCTTCTCCACGATCATAGAAGCTTTCTTGAGTTGCTTCTGAGCATATAAATGGCCAGTGGACTTCTCACGGACAAGCAACACTTTGCCGAAGGCTCCGCATCCGAGTACCTTGATAGGTTCAAAGTCTGATGTCGTGAGCTTACCACGTGACGACTGGGCCAACATATCAGAACCGCAAGGCTCAACGCTGGGGTCGTCGCAGCAATCACCAGGGACGCTGCTAGGGCTGTTAGAAGAGACGTAGTTGGAGAAAATACCTACCTCGTAGGACTTGCCCAGTCGGTGCGAAAGGTGGGAGGCGCCAAAAGAGCCATTTCTTTGGTGGCTGTTGGACTTGTTAGGGGTCAAGATGGGAATAGATGCGCTAGAGGCGTTGGTCGATTCATTCGCAGACCCAATACAAGCCACGGTCTCTCCTGACTCAGTTGAAGTGATTTTGATCGCATTAAAGTCAGTGATGTAGGACTCGTCAGAGGCTGAGGTTGAAGAGAGTGAGGCTGCCGGTGTAGTACCGGTAAAATCGATGAACACGCTCATGTTGGGGTGGCGTGTTTGGCGTAGAGGGACGCACTGAACTGTCGATAAGTTGTTGTGTCAGGTCTGTGGGTGGACCTTAAGGGGGCTCGTTCGGAACCTGGTGAGTGGCCGAGAAAACTAGTTGTGGCACTTTGACGATGAGTGGGTAGAACCTCTATGCTTTCTTACAGTCCGGTTGCTGCGGAAAGTTATGTTTGGTGACCTTTCTGAGCCACAGCCTGTGTCCAACGATGGAGTAAATCGGCAGAATAAGATGGTGTGAGACTTGCCACCGTGACAATCGTGTGAAGGGCGCAGGCACCTATAGAGTGTCTGTGACGCGATTTGCAGAGGCTTGAAGCGGTCTCAGGAAATTCACCGCTTTATGACGAAAAAAAAGGAGAAGCTGACTGACGGCAAAGCAGTGTGTCGAATGCTTTTTAGAATATACCCTCGCGTCAGCCGAGTGTTGTGTTTGAGGCAAGTGAGCCTTTTAGCGCGGTTGGGGTGTAAAGATAAGAGATTTCGGACGCACTCAAGCGTGTGGTTGGTGTGCAGTCGCGTGGGTCGAGATGGGTACTGAGGTGTGGCACTTTCACAAATGTGTTCCGAGATTCCTTTCCACAGATGGAAGTATTGTGCCTGGAAGCTCCTTTTCTGCTCATCGCATAATACACCCTACAGACCTAAAAAAATGGTATTAGAGTTCAGCAATTTTCTCTGTATGCACGTGTGTTGCTCTGGAACACGGCGCGAAAATGCACACCCCGTTGTGTCCTGCGTGTCACATATCCGAAAGTGACCGTTTCTCGTGAACAGGCCGCCCTTCAGGACCAGACCCCCTTAATTCTTTAGGCTACACATATCTCCGGGACTCCCTAGTCTCACTATTGTTTTCTCGGTAGAACAATACTGCACTAACACTCCCCAATCGAAGCCCATTATTTGTCATCCGGGTAGAGTATTTTAGGGTTTCTTCTAGCTGGCTGAGTCGAGCTTAACAAAAAGCTGGGGCTGCAGACAGTTTGTGAAATAGCACGCGTGAAAGGGACTACACAACTTACAGTAGAAGTACTGTACAGCACTTTTACTGTACGATACTTGGTTCTGTGTTATATACAGTGTGTACAAGATACCCAAACGTAGCTTTCAGAACATCCTTATTGCTCCCGGTTTGAGATCTACCGTAGTATCGGGATAAATGGACGTATGGGGTATATACAAGTACAAGTACTGTACACCTATGATACAAAGCTATGGAGGTTGTACAATTGTAGCTACTTAACTTGTACAGTACGTGTAAATGACTGGTATTGTACTTTATGCCTCATTATGATTACAAGCACTTTTATGACACTTTTGGCGCGCGGGAGTTACCCATTTGTCGTATACTCGTCCAGTACATGCCCTTCACAAGTTCGTAGTGTTTACGTGTGTCAGTGGGCTATTTGCACCGGTACTGGTACATTGGAACTATAAGTACAACCACCCGCTTGTGGGCACAGAACTCATATCGTATGTACTTCAGTACCGTATGTACAAGTACACTGGTTTTGTGAGAGTGCAGTGGATACACTGCGTGTGCGAGAAAAGAGGGTTCGTTCACTGTTGGCGTGTCTACTGATACACTACTACCAGTACCATACGTCGCTTGTATTTTACTACACACGGTACAGGTCCCTACTTGTGCTGGTGGTACCTCCAATTACCACTGTCTAACATTAGAGGTCTACGTTGACCTGCATTAATGACGTCATCACATTTCAAGAATGATAGATGAAGTTTATCGCGAGTGTCTCCATCTTGAATTACATAATAGATCAATACAGTGTGGCCGCGCCCCCTGGTGCATAGGGGGTACAAATACAGGTATCTGTACAAAAAATAACCCGCACTCTGTGGGCTTTCTGTGCTCCTTGTCCCATACGAATACACTCTTGATCGAAGCAGTCAATGAATGCATCTTTATTAAATGATCAATAGCTGAAAGCAGGCAATGATGGCTTCGGGAGCTTGAATCTGAGCCGAGTCGTTTTCAATCGAATCGTAGCCGCATGCGTAAACAGGGCTGATGTACACTATCGTATGCACCCGTACATACAGTGATCTGCCTGACAGGGTCAGCTGTACCTAAGGGTACAACACACCAAGTGTTTTTGAGCATGTCAGTTGGTCAGATTGTGAATGTTGCAAGGTGCACACCTCGACATACCTCTGAGCGCGTGTTTTCGTCACAGTTCTCGGCCACCGGGCTAAACAATCCTTTACCGATGCTCGAGTGTGTGTTACAGAGTACAAGTATGTACATTCACTCGAATCAGTGCTACAATTGCACAGATTCAGTGCCCCCGTCGGACAGATCTCGGGACAGCAAGTAAGGTGGCTATGTGCAGTAAGCATTGTATTATACTGATCGGTGCAAATGCGGGAGCGTTGCTGTACAACTACAATGAGTACTGCTAAAACTCCGGTTTCCGAGGTTTTGGCGTTACTACGGTATCTTGCAGTTAGTTCACCCCAGGGGCTGCAAGTAATAATACGCACCATGTATTTCCTTTTTGAAGCTATTGAATGAATAACGGTTCTTGAGCTGGTACACTACGTTCGTGGTACGTCATGGTGCGTCCTGTGTACGAGTACCATTGTATGACTCTTAGCACCTTGCTTCTCTCGACGAGCAGGTTGAATGGCCGCAACTAAAGTGCATGCATCTTTATTTAGACTGAAAAAAAATACTATATAATGATGATGCTTGTACACATCAGAGTGAACATCTCAATCGCAACCCCTGATTTCTTAAGACAGGGTCCAAGCCATTGTCGCGACGGGACTCGTCCTTTCTGCCTTTAGACGAGAACAACATGCGATGAGTTCTTTGATTTTCACTCATTACAAGTAGTGACTACAACTTGCAGCCGCAGTAGCCTAAATTGGCCAAATCGAGAGGCTAGAAATACTTTTTTATTCTCAAGATGCATTACTTAACAGGCACTAGGATATGAGTGCTTCACCGACGATACCTACTGTGCTGGTACACTACCGTACGTATGTACCGGTACCGGTGCAATAGTACGATACGAAACGATCTGCGTGCATGAGTCTGTTCAGCTGTGTTAAACCACGTCATCAATCCATCTCTACACAAAACCTAGAGACGGGCACATCTGAGAGCAATGGCCAAAAGGCAGCGAAGGTCCATTGTCATCCCGTACTACCTTCAACGGATTTCGTTGAGAATGTAAAGTGAGTGAGAAAACACTGTACAAGTAGACTTCTGTACGAATAGGTGGAGCTGCCTGACTGGTTCTCCCACGACTTCTGACTCTCCCCTTGTGCTGAGCATTCATTGGAACCTTGTCATGAACTGTAATAACTAAGGTTGAGAGCCCACTGCTCAGAAGCATAGCAAGTGTCCAGGCCGATGGAAGTGTGGAGAGAAAAAGGAAGATGATTGTGTATAAATGTCCAGGGATTTCGCTGGCCATTAGGTTGCGTAACCCTATCCACAAGTGACGTGGAACTATCGACAAGTGACGTTCAAAACAATACAGCAGCCAGGGAGTCCCAGACAACAAGACAATGATGGCCAAAAATATGATATTTGTCATGACCCACCCGCGGGCAACGAGCACTGCCTTTGAGAGGTGTTTCCTCTCCCGAGATGAGCTGCATTGCATCCACGAGCCCTTCGGAGATCCATACTATTTTGGACCCGAACGTATGAGTGACCGCTTTTCCGAAAAGGAGCTCGAGGGGAATCAATTCGAGAATACCACCTTCGCTGATGTTCTCGAGACCCTGAATGACGACGAATCCAGTGGTAAGCGAATCATGATGAAGGACATGGCTCAGTATTTCATCCCTCCTCTGGACGGGGCCGTTGAGGGGCTGAAGAGCCCTCCAGGCGTGGCTAAAAGCATCTTGAACAGTGAGAGATGTGCCGAGATGGTTAAGGGTCTCGAGGAAGTCCCTGCAGAACTGGCCAAGGTCAACCCCACCAACCTCCCTGCCAATGTTCTTTCCAACCTCGACTACGTCTTTCTGATCAGACCCCCTCACTTGTCTGTGCCTTCGTATTATCGATGTTGCATTCCGCCCCGAGTGGAAGAGACTGGCTGGACCCACTACAGATCATCGGAAGCTGGTTACAGAGAACTGCGACTCATGTATGACTATGTTAAAAAGCTTCGAGAGGATAGAGGTTTACCCGCCCCGATTGTCGTCGATTCGACCGACCTGATCGGCAACCCCGAGGTGACTCTGCAAAAGGTCTGTACCGCTCTCGACCTTGAGTGGGACCCCCAAATGCTCGTTTGGGGCGAGAACCGTGAAAAAGACGTCAAGATGTTTGAAAAATGGAAGGGTTTCCATGACGACGCCCTTGGATCGTCCGGATTCCGACCCAACCCCAAGCTGATCCAGATGGGCGAATATGAGACTGACTTCCCTACTTGGGAGGAGAGCTGGACTCAAAAGTTTGGGCCCGAGGGTTGCAAGATTATTTCGGATTCCGTCAAGGAGCACATTGATGACTATAACTATCTGAGACAGTTCAAGGCTGGTGTTTAGCCGAGCATACATATAGTCAAGTGTACAGTACAGGTACATAAATTCACATCGCTACCTAGAAAACAAAAGTAGTCTGTCTTACAGGTTTCCACTGTAGGGAGCTTCTACAAGTGTTGCGTTTATGTAATATATGGCCCGATGACCTTGTCAATCATTCTCAATTTTTTATGCTATACTGTATGAAAGGTCTAACCACTAGTGATGGCAAGACCCAAGACAGGCTTGGCGTCCTTGTTCTTTTTGTCCTTGTTATTGTCAATGTCAATTTCAGCCAGGCTCTGTGTGAGGTCCTTGAGGTTGTCTCTAGATGTCAAGGGCGTCGTGT
The DNA here is from genome assembly GCA_900519085.1 of Yarrowia deformans. NCBI lineage: Eukaryota > Fungi > Ascomycota > Dipodascomycetes > Dipodascales > Yarrowia > Yarrowia deformans. Next base: position 479,486 of record ULGY01000016.1, on the reverse strand, counting down.
CTGCAGTCACGCTGTGGTTGTCGCCAGCAGGCTCCTCGCTCAAGACTGAGGTAGTGCTGGGGTTCACAGAGTTCTCCTCATAAATAGACGCAAACTTGCGCGTGTGGTGTCGGCCAGCTCCAGGAGTATAGTGGAAAGGAGGGGGCTGATGGTTGTATTGTCGGCTCCCGTTACCATCATCGGACACGGTATCGTCCTCTCCAGAATCTCCAGACCCGTTCAGACCAACAAGGGTACCACTGTAGGCTGCGTAGTGGTCCATCTGGGCCTTCGCAAGATACTGAGCCAACGCTTGGTTTCCGGGCGTATGGGGTGCAGGTACCTGAAAGCTCATCCCAAAGGGGTTCTGCACAGGGTATAGTCCGGTATTGTCAAGCAAATGCTGATAGTCGTACTGGTAGTGCTGCTGTGTTTGGGACTGGTGTCGCAGCTGATGCTGATTGTGCTGCTGCTGATGCTGCTGTTGCTGGGTATGCTGGGTATGCTGGGTATGTTGCTGATGCTGGTGCCCCACGTGTTGCTGCTGCTGCTGTTGGTGATGGTTCTGCTGCTGCTGCTGCTGCTGAGTATGCTGAGGGGGGTGCTGCTGGGTAAGCTGAGGTCCCTGTTGGGGCTGGGACTCGTATTCTTCGGAGGAGGCTCGATCAGATCGCGACCGAGACATGCTTTGTCGATGCTTGTGGCCCTGTTGCTGATGTGCCTGATTCTGCTGCTGTTGGGGGTACATTCGTGGAGGATTGCCGCATCGATCCTTGCCAAAATTGATCTTGAACTGCTGGTACTCGCTCTTCTGTTTGATACCCTCAATGGCCTTGATGGCATTGGCCAGGTTCGTGAAGTTGACAAAGGCACATGACTTTTCTTTCAGAAAATTAATTTGCTCAATGTCGCCAAACTCAGAGAAATCAGCTCGTAGCTTGGACTCGGGCCAGTTGTCGTCGATGTCTCCGATGTAAACATTTCGCGAGGCGCCGGCGGTAACAGCAAGAGCGATCGGAGTTGGTAGAGGGCCAGAATGCTTGCCCCAGCCAATCTTTAATCGCTTGTTGTGAATAGTCAACCCTTGGAGGTTGGACAGAGCAAAGAACTGAGCAGCAGCAGTGGGGTCCACGAAGGTCACGAAGCAGATGTGTCGCTCAGGGATGTATCGGATGTGATGTAACAGACCTCCTCGCACTACGTTACAGATCTCCTCAGTAGAGGTCTCTGGATGAACATTGCCCAAGTACACTGTTCTGTTTCCGGCATTGCCAGCGCCACCAGCAGCAGCAGCCACAGCGTTGGCAGCAGCAGACTGCTGAGAGAGAACATTCGTAAGGGCGTCTCTATCCGTGGCGGCAGCCATCTGCTCGTAACCGGGAGCGAGGCCAAGGTACTGGGCAGCGTTTTGTTGCTGGGTTTTACTGACGTAAGCACACCGGTCCTTGCCATAATGCACCTTCCTCTGAGACCATACAGAGTCCGTCTTGAGTTGTTGCACAACCTTGACAGCAGTCGCGATAGACAGAAAGTGCACAAAGCCGTATTTGCGGTCACTGATAAGCTTCACAGTATCAATGGGCCCAAACTTGGCGAGTTCGTCACGGAGGGAGGCATGGTCCATGTCGTCAGGAAGGTTTCCAAGGTACACGTTTCGGGAGGCTCCCTCTTGCGAGACGGCAATGGCGATGGAAGGGTGGACCGTAGTTGGTTTGCCCCAGCCAATCTTGATATCTTGGCCATGAATGGTGAGCTTTTTCAAAATAGCGTCTGAGTGGAAATGAGCAGCTGAGTTCTGGTCGTAGAATGAAACAAAGGCACATGTCTTCTCTGGAAGCATTCGGACGTTCTCTACCATGCCAGATCGTACATGGTTCAGTAGTTCCTCAGGGGTACACTCCGTGGGCACGTTACCCAGGTACACGGTTCGAGAGGGCTGGCCCTGGTCGTCAGGAACGCCCCCTGAGTTGTTTGTGACGCCATTTTGCTGATGAGGTTGGTGTGCCTGGTGAGGCATGATGTAACCCATGTGGCCATAACTGTCGTGTGGGTAGTCGAAAGTAGGGTACATGTAGTTGGATCCGATTCTAGGAGAGGCGGCAGCTGCCGCGGCGGCAGCTGCCGCGGCTGCTGCCGTTGGAAATGGTCCGAATTGAGGGCCAGGGGAAAACTGGCCTCCTGTGGGGGTTCCAGGGTTGAATGGGGACCCCACCAAGAGCTGCGAGGGCAGCAAGGGTGTAAACTGCATGTCCATGGCGAGAAAAGTAGCGAAGAAGAGAAGTGGTGAGAATGAAGATGTCGTTGATGGCTGCGCTATGAAGTGGCCCTGAAAAAGAATAGAAGTGCTAGAGGAGTGAAGAAAGCAGCGCCAAGTTTATGGCGTCTTCGGAGTTGAAAGAATACCGGGTTTCAGAAGCCCGGAAGAAACTGGAAAAATCGAGCTCGTCCAAGTAGAGAGCCACGTCGTCAAGAAGGTTGAAAGAAGGAAAAAGAGAACGTCGCTCTGGTGAAGGTAAGAAAGAGTGTCCTTTTGACCGTTTGGTGACAAGTGTAAATGTGTACAAATTTTAGTTGCACTAACTTGCACTTCACTCACCCCTATTCCCACGATACTAAGGTTTCTAAATATAAACGCGGCAGGGTGAATGAGACAAAATGATCATGCCTTGTAAAACGCGTTTCTGAACTCCTATTTGTGAATCGGTAAAAGCGTCGCACTTATTTTTGCATTCTCTTCGGAGTTCCTCTTCAGAGGAATTCTGCTGAGCTCTTACAAGCATTTATGGAACGGCGGGTCCACTTGTCGATCTAATTAGGCCCAGCTGTCCAACGTGTTCAACCGCAGCAGCACGAGCCCAAAAGCCAATTTTGGTTTAGGACATTACTGGCTTGGACTTGCGTCTCTAGGGCCATTACGCAATAAAAAGCAGTTACAAGCACAGTTCCATACATTATCTGCCATTCAAAGAAATTAGTGGATATGAAGGTGCGAGACACTCTGGTCTGGAACCTGCTATGCATCCAGTAGCTCAACAACCTGCCTTGCGTGTGCACTTGTGCAACATGATGATTGCCGTTAGTGTTACGTTTTTCAGTTGTTTTGGCCTGGACGCGCATTCCGGCTTCGCCCCATCCTTGAAATTAAAGCCGCGTGTCAAGGGATGCCATGTGCATGCTTCAGGTGTCTGAACTTTGAACTCGTCATCATCGAGTTTCATGTTTGGAACAAGGCATGCTGATGCATGAAAATTCCGTGTACGATACCATTGAATAGGTGCGAATAAGAGCGGTGCAAGAGGTCTGCGGAATGACAATCGGTGGCAGACCACAACCGCTAATAATGGTGCCAATTTAACACGGTGCTTCCTTTAATCATACATACTTGCAAATTGGGCTCTGGGCACCAGTCTGGAGATCGGGTGTTGCTGGTACATACCAGTCCAGGTGTATATACTGGCTCAGTTCGTACACCACCTGATAGAAAATGCGGAACGTGCCCACATAGAGCGGCTGTGCACAGTCATCTGCATTCTTTTCGGACTGTACAGCACATACAGAACGTACCAGGAACACAGTATCCGGCCATTAATACTACAAGTAGTCAATAAAATTGGTCTGGGCTAGCGAAAATATGGACTAGACTACAATCTGCTTAATGGTATGTTAGTTCTTGGCGGACGTTGATTAAGTGTATCGTGCTTGTACTTTACGAGTGCAGTGCAAGTAGCTACAAGTACAGCAGCTTGCTCATCATTCAACAGTTACGAAGCCCGTCCTCCTTTACAATTACCTACAAGTACAGTACGGTACAGTACTTCTAAAGTACAGGTACTCGAACTGTCACACTGCGTTGCACTGTAGGTCGTTTGGCTGTGGTAGCACTGTCAATTTGTTTTTTTAGTCTTAGCTACAAGCACTGTAGTTCCCATATATCGTTAATCGCTTTCGACTGTGGCGTCAGAGTCGGGCGCAATAGGCTCCTCTGGGTCCAGGTCGATGGGACCCTGCGTTTCCTCCTTCACAGTCACAGCAGCTGACTCTGCTTTCGGGGGCGAGATGTGCTCGAAGTTTTCGCTTGTCTCGGGCATCATAGATTCCTCCTTCTTCACGTAATCTCCAAACCCGTCGCTGAACTCACCTTCGAACTGTCGCATCTTTCTCTTCTTAGTGTTCAGAAGAGCCGAAAACTTCATCACCAGCTCTTTCTCATATCTCTTCTTCTCAGCTAAGAGACTTTGCATTTGCTTCTCCAACTCTGAGCATCTCTCTTTGTACTTGTCAGTCTGGCTTCGCGATTCTCGTAGAGAATTCTGGACTTCCAACCTACTCTCGTCGATGTTACGTACCCATGTCATGAGATCTGGATCACCTGCTGACGTTTCCTTTAATTCAATATCACCCAGTCGAGCGACAATCCCGTCACTTTTTCGCCTTCGAATTGACAGGGTGAGAGATTTGTCCGTACTGTCGTAGGAGCATTGTGAAACCACGCTGTTCGTGTCGAGCCCCTCTCCCGCTTCGCCAGTCAGAACCCATCGCACAACTTTTTCCCAATCCTCTTCGGATTCCTTGTTTCGCCGGTACTTATGCTGCTTCAAGAGGCCTTTGTTGATTCGTGTAGAGAAGACATGCTCGCCCTCGGATCCAGTCACATCGAGGTTAAGTTGCTTTAGGTCGCCCTTGGACTGAAACACCGCGTAGCCGTAACTGATTGATTCTGAGGGTATCGTGAATGTGAACATGCTGAAAGTGAAATGAGTTTCTTTGCAATATAACTCGTACAAGTGTACAAATAGTTCTGGCTCTCTGTAGCGTTAACGTAAGCCTTGAACGCTCAGGGGAAGATAGAGTCGAAGATGCTGATGTTGCACGTGCTCCTCGGATTGTCAATTCCTTATGTGTGCAATTCCAGTGTTTGCGGGCGTTGATGCGTATCGCGTAGAGTGCAGTTCGATTGGCTAACTTGTAGTCTACGAGATCGGGTCACAGCACACCCGCAATGGCGATAGTTCTTATTGGCGTCGGAATAAGGTTACGGCATTGGGCCTCGATCACAAATGTGCTTGCGCCAGAGACGGATGTGTACCTGGAACGGAGTACTCGTACCGTACTCCGAACAGTAATTCTATGTAGTATACACTACTTTATTGCACTGTACTGGTAATTGTACTATGCGATGCCGTGTAACCAATTAATTATGCAATGAGAGTATAGCGCAGTGTTCTCGTGCACTTCTACTTATTGTACAGTACGGTACGTACTGTACAGCACTGCACTTGAAAGTGCACTGCATGGAGCCGAATGGACTTCATCGACGGATTACAATCACTGTATGCTGTATCACACCACGGTAGAGAATTATTGTTGATCATTCATTCAATTAATACATCGTCATGCCAAAGTAGCTCGCCCACCAACGTCTGTAGAAGCAGTGCCGGGGGGCATATCGCCACTTCGACCGCTCACAAACTGGCTGTAAATTCCCTTCAGCTTCATGAGCTCCTTCTTACTAATTGAAGGAGAAGTGTCATCAAGTGACTTCTTCATGTGCGGAGGTTTGATCACGACGACAGCCTTCTTGCGGGGCTGACTTTCATCGTGTTCGTCGCCCACTGACATGCCCTTGAAAAGAGCTTCCAATTTTGCAGTAACGCGGGCTTTCTCAGCTACTGCAGCTCGAGCATTCATGACCTCGTTTTGGACAGCTGCGGGATCCTTCTTCGCAGCCCCGAGAGTGGTCTGGAAAAACTCCAGGCGTTTATCTTCGAGCGCGGGGACATCAGCCGCAGTGTCGTCAGCAACATCCACTACTTCGTGGATGGCCTCAAGGTATGCGTTGAACATGACTGCTTGGAGGTCGGCCCCCGAGAAGCCCTCGGTCCTTGAAGCGACGTACTCCAACTTCACATCCTCATCAAGATGCATTTTTCCATCGACAATGGCTCGAAGGATATCTAGTCGATCCTCGTAGGAAGGTAGGTCACAGATTAGCATTTTGTCCAGTCGACCAGGACGCAGAAGTGCGGGGTCAATGAGATCGGGTCGCGAGGTAGCAGCCAGAACATAGACACCGTCGAGGCCCTCGGCACCATCCATTTGAGTAAGCATCTGGTTTACCACTCGGTCTGTAACACCGGTGGAATCATGTCCTCGCTTGGGTGCAATTGAATCAAACTCATCAAAAAACAAGATACAGGGCTTCGCAGCCTGGGCTCGTTCGAAGAGCTCTCGAACACTCTGTTCGGAGGCACCAATGTACTTGTTCAGAATCTCGGGGCCTTTGATAGAAATGAAGTTCAGACCGCACTGGGCAGCAACCGCTGATGCCAAGTACGTTTTGCCACAACCGGGGTAGCCGTAGAGAAGGAGACCTGAACGCAGACGGAGAGGACAAGAGGCAAAAATAGGAGCATATTTGGTAGGCCATTCGAGGGTCTCAAGAAGAACTGCTTTGGTTTCTTTCAAGCCACCGATGTCGTTCCACTTGACATTGGACTTTTGCAGCTTGACTCCTCGCAGAGATGATGGGACGAAGTCTTCCAGGGCTTTGTTGAAGTCAGTCAGTTGAATGGATGAGTTTTCAGTACCGGCTTCAATCTGTCTGAGCGCCATTTCGTGCTGCGCTCGCTCACTCAGCGTCCACAGATCGCCGGGCAGATATCCGTCCACCTGGGAGGCGATCTCGAGAATGTCATTCTGAGAGAAGGGGACTTCCTCATCCATCAGTTTGACAGCCTCCGACAAGATGGCCAGGCGGGCCTCCTTGTCGGGGGATTTGAGATGGAAGAGCTCTTCAAACACGTGACCGGTCACGAGGTTCATGTGGAGCGACTCCTTGGCTTGCGCAGAAGCAACGACAGAAACGTGGCGAGACTTCATGATTGGCAATGCCAGCTCCAAAAACAGCTGAGTCAACTGCCTTGTTCGCGACGAATCGGCATGTTCGACTTCTGCAGGCATCAGTGCATCGATATCATCCAAAAACAAGACTGAGGGCGAAAACCATGAAGCCTCAAGAAATGCCTTCGTAAGAATCTCTCTGACAGCCTGGACTCTGTCCTGAGCAATGAGACCGCATGCAATAGACACAGTGTGGGTGTAGGACGCCTTACAATGCTTTTTGATATGGTTCAGCACAGCACTTTTACCAGATCCTCTAGATCCGTAAACAAGACACCCAATAGAATCACGAGAAAGAACTTCGTGGATCTTACTCAGCATTTTGTCTAAGCCGACCACGCATTTATCCTGTGATTCGGTGTTTGTGAGGGACAGGGAAGATTCCGCTCTCAGAATTTCGGCCCCAGAGATGAAGGGGATAGGCTCCTCGCCGAGATAGCCTCCTTGAATCCAACCTTCTGAGTTTTGCAAGCCAATGACGCCACCCAAAGGAAGGAATCCGGGAATTGGAGGAAGGCGCTGAAAATTCGAGATAGGACCGTCCAGAAGCTCAAGCTTTTTGAGCTCTTCAAGCAAAGGGAACTGGTCATCAGCCGAGACGCCATCCTCTGCAGCTTTCTCCCCTTTCAGTCGCAGCGACTTTTGTTCAGCAGTACCCACCGTTTTGGTGATGAAACGGTGAATCACAAGAGCTCCAGGCTTTTGAGAGAGGGGTTTGGATGCAGACTCCAAGCGAATCACGTGGCCAACCGAGCCAGGAATTCCCAGGGCGTCAGCGAGTGCATAACTTAGCTTGACATGGCCGGCGGGAGTAGAGGCATTGTCAACGATCGTCGCCACGATTTCAGAAGCAGGGTTGATGATATCCGGGGGAACCTCGACCTTGGGCTCAGACGGGAGCCGTTCGTTTTGAGTTGAATCCTCCTCTGGTTTTTCCTCCACAGCGATAGAAGCCGCTTGTTGCGGAGAAGCCAGATTGGGAGGGGTGATGACCTTGATGGAGACATTTTTCATCTGGTGGAACTCGGGGGGCAACTGGGAGATATCCAAAGACACTTCGAGCCGGAGATGCCCACCAAAGTCTTCACTTATAGCTCGTCTCAGAGCTTGCGTTCCTCTCCCACCCTTCCTCTTCTGGGAGCCAGTGGATCTCGCACTGCCAGACCGTTTCTTCACCTGCTTCTCCTCCTTCTTTCGCTGCTTGGGAGCTACCACAACTTCAGAGTCTGGTGATAACTTGGCGAACCCTACGGCACCTAGGTCAGGTTCGATACGAACAACTTTCAGTGTAGCAGATGTGGTAGAAGAGGGGTAAACTGTGACAGGCTGGTTGAGTGAAACAGCTCGAACCTGATTGATCATTCGAGCCTCCAGGTATGCAGCGTGCAGTTCGACGATTTCCCAATCAGCAACTGTGACAGGCTCCAAATGGATAGTGTGTGCAATTTTGGGGTGTAGCTGAATGTCGATGGATACCTGCGTGTTGGGCAGCAGATCGATGGATTTGGCGAAAACCGGGTCAAGCTCGATTTTGTCAGTTCCGGCATGATCTGACTTCGATGTCATACCAGTCCACCCGACGTAAGCAGTCCGTGTAGATCTGGTTCCGGACACCGTCGGTTTTGACTGCCACGATAAAGACAAAATGACATCCTGGATCGACTGAGTTAGCTCGCTGGAAGAAGCATGATGATGTAGATGGGTTCTTCGTGTCCTCAAATCACCGGTCCGATCCAAGCCAACCAGGGATAATGCGCTCTGTAGAATCACGCATGAACGGTAAGGCACTCAGCAACCGCTTGGGACCCCCATCAGCCACAACAGCTAACCATGGCACCACCCTAGATGGTCCAGGTACCATTTACAGTTGGATCCGCTCGGACGCTGGTGCCACAGGATCCATCCTCCGCTGTCGATACTCACCACTCCGCTGTTGAAAATAAGTGAAGAAAGCGATGTCGGAATGTTAACAAGCCCCGACCGTAGAGGCGCATACCCTACTAGAGCTGATTGAGCCATGTTGGGGGAGGTGTGAGGGATGCTACGCTCGTGATGAGAAAAGGGACCCCGCTTGGGACATATGTGGGGGAAACGTGAAAAGAACCTTATTTTTGAGAAAGAAAAGCCGAGGCAAAATGGGTGCTATAATCCGAGCGTGAATATAGACCGCGTAGGACGCATCACTATTTCTATCTTCTAGCCCTTGTGAACATGTGTGCGTATTTGAAGATGCCTCATCAGGTGACTCCTCATCAGGTGACTCCTGCTTGCAACACCATTATTTTATGGAAGAACGTGGAAGAGAGTTATGCGCCCCGCGCTTCAGAGTACCAGTACAAGCACGGCACAAGTACGGTGTTACTGTACATTCTAGTATACTCACGGGTATGTGCGGCTCATATTTTTACTCGATCTGTGCACAGTAGCTACTTGCTTGTAGCTACAGGCAATAATTCATGCTTGTACCAGGTACGGCAGTGTTTACGGATACTCGTTGCTTCCATTAGGTACGATACCTGGTACTGTATGTACAGGACCAGAGCATACACTCCGTACAGTATTGTGTGTGACTGTTCGGATTTTATGCTTTCATGGCCACTGCAAACCCACGATGGGCGGCTGCGCATGGCGTTGACCCTGTAATTCAAATACCGTGAGTTAGCGATCACGAGTGTGTACATCGAGTACCGTATAAGTACCGGTAGTACACACAAGTACTGTAAGGTACTTGTGTGTACTGTACTCCGTACATACTGGACTCATCCTCGGGGTTCAGTTACTGAACTGTATCAGTGTGCTCGTACATACTTGAGTTTAAACTGGATAGCGGCGGCATGGTAGACCCTCATACACGATCAACACACGACAGCCGAAGCACCCACAACTTGCGTAATGCAGTTTCTTGTGTTCGTTTCGTCCGTTTTAGGATGGACGTATTTCGCACTGTGGAGCTTCTCCTTTTACCCGCCGATCTTGTTAAACATCAAACTTGAGTCTGTGGAGGGTATCTCGCTCGACTTTCTTTATCTCAACACACTCGGATACATTTGCTACACTGTGTCGACTCTTTTACTCTATTACAACCACACAATCCGGGAGCAATATGCTGCACGTCATTCTGATCCCTCGGGTACTAAGCATTACCCACTCGTTCGTCTCAATGACGTGTGGTTCGGCATCCACGGATGCTTCCTTACCTTTTTAACACTCAGCCAGGTGTATCTTTGGGGCTTTAGCAGGTCGCCACTGCAGCGGCTGTCTAAGTGGGGTTTATCGTTGCTCATATTCGGTGCTGGGGTATCTCTCGGAACAGCGCTGTTGGTATACCTGTTCGGCAACTCCGACCCTAGCATCGGACTGGAATGGTTGGACGTCACGTATGTCACCGGTTCAGTCAAGGTTCTCATGAGCACTTGCAAGTACTTCCCCCAGCTTTTGTGGAACTTCCGACGCAAGTCCACCAAAGGATGGTCCATTGTTTCCATTCTGTGCGATTTTGGAGGAGGAATCTTGTCTTTGGCGCAGCTGGTCTTGGATGGTTATATCAACAACGACTTTGAGGGCATATTCAAGAACGTTCCCAAACTCTTGCTATCATTGGTACGTATTAATACCCTACTTGTAGGGTCCTGCTACGTTCTCTCGACTAACACAGATCACATTGATTTTCGATATCATGTTCATGCTTCAGCACTATGTCTGGTATAAAGATGATAACCATTTACAAGTAAGTCCCGGGGATATAGAAAATCCCAACCACATCCATCATCCTCATCATCATCATCACCATCGAGATCACAGCAACCACCATCGCCCAAAATCACAGAGATTGGGTTACGGTTCCGCGGACGATGACCAACATGAGGAGCCCGGTCGGCTGATGCTGGCCTAGATAGGGCGAAACTAACTTAGCTACCAAAGGTGGAATAAGCACCCCATTAGAATATATCAAATTGGCTTGTCGGTGTTCTGCACGTTCTGTATGTACTGTAGGCTACATACCTAAGCCCTTCGACGGACAACGGACTTCACTGTGGCGCTGTCGATGTGAGAAGGCTTGAAATCCCTACTTGAAAGCAAGCCAGCGCTCTCGTAAATTCTGTAATACTCTTGGTCCTGAGGCAATCCCAGGCGTTCCCACATGCCTCGAACATCGCTGAGAAGCTGCTGGCCACCTGCCACGGAGAACGTGTTAACCATGATGACTTGGCGAGAGAAGTATTCGGACAGTACCTTTGAGAAGTCCTTCAGAATCTGGTACATGTCTTCTGCTGAGAGACACCTTCTCATGATGCCAAGGTATTTGTCCATCGTCTGAATAGGAACAGACAATTGTGAACTAGGTGGCACGTCATTGGGATTAGGATATTCGATGTTCTTGGACCAGTCGTTCAGCTTGAAGTATTCCTTCATTCCGTCCTGCATTCTCTTTTCCAAGAATGCTCTCGCGGTTTGGTACACGCGATCTTGCAGTGACGTGTACCCTTTAATAGTATCATCGAAAAGAGTCCCCTCATCAGTGTCGTCAGTGGGAAGGGTAGCAGAAGTCTGCATCGCTTCACTGTCTATGCCACCTTCTTTTCGAGAGGAGTGGTTCAGAGAGGTAATGTCGCGCCAGAGTTCAAGAAAGAAGACATCCTCACCCCAAACCTGGAGCGTCTCAATAATGAATTTAGCGCTTCCGAATATCCTGCACACCCTCCAAATTCCCTCTGATCCACCCGTTTTCTGCTTGTCAGCCGCCCCCACAAGCGCCCGTGAGAGTAGGGAGATGTTCGATTCCAGGAGAAGATTTTGCTCGTGCAATGACTCATGATAAAAATCCAGAATTGTGGTTTGAATATTGATCAAGAACTTGAGTCTGTAAGTAACGCTGGCGAGACTTCTGTAGTGGTCTGTGACTCCCTCTAGCAGATCTTTGACCATAAGCGCACTCTTCGTGGGCTTCGTCGCCCCTTTCTCAACACCGTCAAAGTCGATTTCCCAGGCATCTGGGAGCTGGATAATAGATTGGAACCGCGAAATTGCAAAATTTCGCTCGACGTTGAGCCAAACTTCAAACCTCGAAGGTGTGAGAAGTGATCCCGAAATTCCCACCCAGTTACCCTTGTTGGGGCTGTAAAAGTAACGCTCTTTGAGAGCTGTCTCGAATACGACTGTTTCGTAGAGGAGGTGGGATAGCTCAGTAGATGTGTCTCGAAGAGCATCGAACAAAGCCGTTGCTTTTCGAATTGCCGATGGGATTAGGGCGCAAATGAATTCGTTAACGGCTATTCTGTCACTGTCGCCCAATAAGGGTTGGATGTGTTCTTGCAAGAAGTTCTCCTGTTCCTCAACGATGTCAAGAAAGTAAGAATAGAACCACTCGGGCTTGTCAGGTTGGTTTGTGTCTTTGTTTCCTTCAAAGTGGAACCGTAATCTGACATCGTACGGCGCGGTTAGGACTGAAAAAGCCTGGAGGGGGACCCCTTGAGGGTCAGCCGTAGACTCAGTTCTAAGGGAGCCGTCAAGAAATATCATCTCCTCTAGAATCGATAGAAGCCGCTCTGAGGGCTGAAACTCCTTCGAGGGGTACTGGCAGGCCACAAGCTCCTCCTCGGCCTCCATTGAAAATCTTTGCAGCTCGTTTTGTGCGGACCCCCGCAGCTTTTCCCTCCATTGAGAGTGCAGCACTTCCACTGCAGGAGGGATATCTCTGCGATTCAATTCCAAATACTCTTGGATTGCGCTTTTCACCCTGGCACTCGATTCGGCGTCATTGGTGGCGTTGAAGTTTTGTTGCAATGATAGGAGGTTGCCAATATGATGTTCAGAAGATGCCAGGTTCTCGGCATTCCTGATTGCTGTCTGCACGTTGTCGTTGGTGTTGACTGCCTCGTGTTTGCTGAGCTCCTCCAATGCCACGATGATGGATTTTTTGTCACCCTCCTCAACTGCGTCGTGGATTGCCTGTGCATGTCGCACAATAAAGCTGGATGCCTCATTGTGAGCTGCTGTTATGTCTGTGTTCAATCGCTGCTCCTTTTCCAAAAGTGCAGATTCTAGCTGGTCCAGGGAGTCTAGATCGGCCAATGTGGCAAATTGCCCATCCAGAAACAGCTTGCCAGATATCTTCCCAATATGGCTGCTCATGTTCAATGATGCTAATATTGAGTTGTGTGGTGATGACAAACAGGCACAACTTGATCGTAAACCTTAATACTGCGTAAATTTGTCACCCGCATTTTGAAATCACCACCATCCTTCTTAATTTCGACATCGAACCAAAAGCACAACATGGCTGGTGAGTATCGTGAGAGTCGTCGACATTGCCCCATACTTTACTAACACAGTACGAAGCAAGAACACTGTCATCAAACTTTTTTCTGCGGCAAAAACTGGAGTCATGCGAACTGTTTTTCGACCTCGTGTGGCACGGCCCATCACACAGGTGAAGTACGACCCTATTGGTGAGTTGTTAGAACGTTGAGACTGTGACATAGACGAGAGGCCCGGATACTTGATGGTGGTCCACAGCGTTGCACACTCGTTGCACACTCGTTGCTTACATATGAATTTGGCACATCAGAAGCACGTTTGCCTCGGCTGTCGTCGTGAATTCGTTGTGTCTGACGGACGAGTTTGAAACTTATTAACAAACAGTGAAGCGAATGGTTCTGTTCGAGGAGACCAAGACTCGACGAGGAGCTGTTGAGCCTCGAGGCAAGGAGCCCAAGAAGTCTGATGACTAATCTCAAAATTGTACATAGTTAATTATAGATGTGAGTTACGCTTGACGGTTGTGGGGCACGATAGAGAGCACCATTTTAGTTGTTTGCGGCCCTTGCTGGGTCCTGTGCGGAGTACAACCTCGAAACGCCAGATCAGCTGTGTCGAAAAGGCGCCGCACGTTATGATGTGGTGGTTGGTGCCTTCTTGTGCTACTGCGCAAAGGGGTTGGCGTGGATGCTCACGGTCTGGATGAGGACTGGGGAAACTGGTCGGTTCTTCTTGTCCACTTCAACCTTTTCGAGCTTCTCTAATGTCTCCTCGCCATCAATCACCTTGCCAAACACTGTGTAGTTTCCGTCCAGACTGATATGTTTGTCGTATGTTATAAAAAACTGACTTCCATTCGTGTTGGGCCCGGAGTTCACCATGGACATTATGCCTCTCGAGTTATGGCGCAGCGTCGGCTTAATTTCATCTTCGAATTTCCCTCCCCAGATTGACTCACCGCCTTTACCCGTGCCTGTCGGATCCCCCATCTGCACCATGAATGCTTGTGTTAGTCTAGCTGGTTTTGTACCAGTAGGCGACGCCATCCTGTGTCACATCGCTACATGCATCTTGGTGTGGTCTGACTCACCCTTTATGTTCCTGTGTATTTTCGTTCCATCGTATGTTCCTGATGCGCATAGTGCCATGAAGTTCTGGGTTAGCTAATACGCGTTTATGGTGTAAGGCGTGTCATATAGTCACTCACTTCTGCTGCCTTCGGGACAGCTTCGCAGAAGACTTCGACCTTTATGTCACCAGCGTCAGTATGTAGAGTTACTGACATTTATGGGAATGCTGAATCTTCTGGTGTTGTTCCTGTGTTGCGTGTCGACGAGTACAAGTACCAGTAGGTGCTGTGTGAATAATGTGATACCTACCTGTCACGGAGTATGTACTGGCACATACTTGCAGTGCATGCAGGTAACCGGTGTCCGGGCTTGCAGATGCACGGACAACCCTAACCCTTCCTTGGGTGGTACGATAGGGCCCAAAACAAATTGTGGTCGCCCTCGGCTACCCGCTTAAATCCAGTCAGACGGGTATCAGGCACCGTTGATACATTTAACATCGTATGGCTGTACAGATATAAGTACTATTCTTGTAGTTGTGTGTTCGTACTCGCTTTTTTTTTTACCAAGCTTGTGTACAAGCATGGGGACCCAAATTAACTTGCACAACTGACATGTACTGTGAACACCATGAAACCCGCCCGGGAATGTACGGAGTACACTCGTAGTTGTATAGTTACACCACTACAAGTACAATATCACCCCAAGATGTTCATGACCTTCACAAGATACCTCGCACACACCATGGACCCAGCCAATCCTTTCATCACATTTGCGATGTTTGCGGCTGAGCCCTTAGCACACCGACTACGATAACAACAGACACTAATCCAATCACCAACACCACACCACCACCGCACCAGTCACACCTTACAGGGACGTGTCACCACGACACAGGCGGCTTCTCTACGCGGGGAGGAGAAGCACGGAAGCCGGTCAGATGGATATTTCCGCGAATTCAGGGCCCATCTGCTGAATGTATTGAATATGTTATAAAAAAAAAAAAGTATGTACACACGTCTTAACTGCACACACACAAATGGAAGACCGAGAAAAACAGGCCCAAAAAACGGGAAAGAAGGTTCAAAATCGGGACACCAAAAGTAGAGAACCAAAAAAAAAAAAGAAAGAAAAACATGATTGGAAGAGTGAATACATACCCAGTGATACCGAATAGACGAATAAAAGATAACAAGGTCAGGTCATTCATGCTGCACTACTTTTGCAGCTATCCAATACGTATACATTTATAAACAAATGAAACCATTCGATTATAACAAGTTAGCCATTGGGAAAGTTCAAGTTAGCTAACATAAATAAAACAAGTGGTAAGTAAAAGAGAACATTAAATGATACGGGTGATATCAACCATTTTCAAACGACACTATGGTAGTAAGCAAATAAATGAACTTACAAATATCTAGGTCCATCTGTGATATTGTCGTTCCTCCCGAAACTCTCCAATCTTAGGTATTCTTTTATATATTCTATGTATATTCTTCATAATCAATCAATCAATCAGCATTTCGTTTTTCTAATATCTACACCATTTAAAACTCTCGGTCTCCTGGTCATGTCACTCTTTTGTGTTTGAAATTGAATGACTTACGAAAATATATAACCATCAAAATAGTTCATGCAGACTGAGAATTATTTGCTAAAGAAGGAAAGTTTTAAATTGCTATATAATAAAACTAGCTGGATCTCTAAAACACACATTCGGTCTGTCTTCACACTGATAAGGCTCCATGATTATAAATAAATTGATTCAGTTGGCGCATAGAACTGCACAAAAACAGGTAAATTTTTTATGTGGGAAGAACTGAAGAAAAGCCAATTATTGTATATGATTAGTATATATAAGTAATTACGTTGGAAACAGCAAAACGATCAATTATTCGTTCATTCACAACTCATTACATCTCTAGGATCGCCGAGTCTGACTCTATACTATGTTGGAGCTATGCTCTTAGGTATCATTGTACACTATGTAAAGCATTGCTCACATTCAGCAAAAATAATACTTGTCTATAATTCTGTTTTTGCACTCACCACACTCAAGCTTTATTTTATAGACATTTTATACGCGTACTTCATTTATCTGGATATATACTTTCTCCCTTAGTTGATCCACAGAATATTCGCCAGATATTTTTGAATATATATGTATTGGATCCTCAGTGCCAATTAAATGTTGGATATCTTCAGAGATTGAAGAGGTAACTGATAAAAAAGGTCCCCGAGCTGTATATTTCATGTAGGATATATATTCCGGCAGCGTGTTGCTAGGACGTTCGTCGTCCTTCCAATGTACAGGACGTCAAGGATTCTAGTTCCCAAGAACCTGACGCCACATGGTAGCTAATGGCATTGAATTTAATCGCTTGATATGGACGGGAATTGAATAGAAAGGTTCTAACGGCATCGTTTATTTGGTTAAAATGAGACGGATTTTAGCCACTAAGCACGAATTTAGCCCCTAAGCATGATTTTATCTACAGCTCTGTTTACGGACTAGTAGAGCAACCTTAGATATTTAGATACTATCCGTTAACCATAGGCACATATCTACGTTTTAGTTTGTAAATTGTTTTTCTGATTTTTTTGTTATTGTTTTTATCGCTTTCTTGAGTTGTGACTCTGAAAATCCTTAATTTTTTTTTTTCCACCTGCTACAGTACAGTGTATGTCGTACTCGTACCGGTACATACTTGTACTGTACTTGAACTAATGAGTTTTCCATTCATCGTGTCGTTTCAGCGCCTTGCAAGCGGTTTTTTGTGAGATTGGTGGCTGCGTGATCCTCCGTGCTAAAATCCATTAATTGCGGTATTCGCGGCTTGATACAATTTAGGGTGTACGCCCTTTTCGACGCCCGATGGAAATTGCAGAGATTCTGCTTGATATAAATACTGGTTAACTGTACACGAGCCTAGGCTTGCTGCACACTCTTTTCTCACAGCTACCCAATTATGTAATGCACAGTTTACTCCCAGACACACATTCACCTCTGAGTTGCTCGACACCAAAGAAGGCACCTTGACCTTCTGGGCCCATATTTTGGTTCTCTCTGACACTCTCTACTTCACCGGTACCACAGGTCTCAAACATGCTGCTCCGTTTAACGACCAGGGCTGCCGCGAGGTACAACGTATCGAGTCGATCATTCCACAACAGTCCACCGTGTTTCGCTAAGAAGCCTGCCAAGGCAAGCAAGGCAGCAGGGAAAGCTAAGAAGGGGAAAAACACAGAGAAGAAACTCCTTTTGGGCCGTCCATCCAACAATCTGAAAGGTGGAATCGTTGGTCTTGCCAATGTTGGAAAATCTTCGATCTTCCAAGCAATCTCAAGATCCCATCTGGGCAACCCAGCGAATTACCCGTTTGCCACCATCGATCCAGAGGAAGCTCGAGTGATTGTCCCTTCAGAGCGATTTGATAAGTTGTGCGACGTCTACAAACCAGAAAATTCCGTGCCAGCGACTTTGACTCTGTTCGACATTGCAGGTTTAGTGAAAGGTGCCAGTAAAGGAGAGGGTCTGGGTAATGCATTCTTGGCAAACATCCGTGCAGTCGATGGTTTATTTCAGGTCGTGAGAGCTTTTGATGATCCCGAGATTACGCACATTGAAGGATCCATTGACCCTACACGTGACCTGAAGATTGTGACCCATGAGTTGATGGAGAAAGATATCGAATTTGTTCTTCGAGCTCTGGAAACAGCGGAGAGAGCTGTGAAGGCTGCCGGTTCTCAAAAGAATTCCATGGTGCTGACTGAAAGAAAATTCGAACAAGCTGTTTGTGAAAAGTTGTTGGCTCACCTCGAATCCGGCAAAAAGGTGTACCATGGAGACTGGACCAACGACGAAATCCGTTTCATCAACACTTTGACACTACTTACTGCGAAACCTACGGCGTACATTGCCAACGTTTCATACGCAGACTACGAATGCTATATTTCAAGTGGCGAGAAGCTTGATGACATCAAATATTTGTCGAGCATTCGGGAGTGGATTGATGAAAACTCTCCAGGTGATCTTCTGGTGCCCGTGTGTGTCGAATATGAAGTGAGACTGTTCGAAAGTTCTGAAGCTGGCGAGGAGCTTGATACAGCTTCCACTGTTCCCAGTGCCATCGGCCCCGCCATTTCATCTCTGAGAAAAGCATTGAATCTCATTTCCTTTTTTACTGGCTCGCCCAGAGAGGTTCGAGAATGGACAATCCGCCAAGGCTCTTCAGCCCCCGAAGCAGCTGGAGTGATTCACGGAGATCTTGAGAAGACCTTCATTGTTGCTCAAGTCACGAAATTTGACGATGTGATTTCTCACAACGGTGACGATGCGTCGCTGAAGTCTGGAGGTAAAATCGCAAACAAGGGCAAGGACTACGAGATGGAAGATGCAGACTGCGTCATTTTCAAAGCCGCAAATGGCAAGAAGTGATTTTCGCTCTTCTCCGACATTCTTGTACTGTACATACTACTGGTACGTAGCACAATCCATAATAATAAATCTCTTCCTACTCAACGAGTCTGCCGGACAAAGTGCGGCATTCAAGATGTCAATTTCATCGGGCGAGTAGAAGTTGATGCTGCAAACGGCTATCCATAATCCATCTCAGCGTGTAAAGTGTTGCACGACACGCCAATCGCTTTTTTCTTAGAGGTGTAAATAAACAAATAAATATTAGATATGTCACGAGGCACTTCACTGCTTGTACAATAAAGTGGGCTTAGCAGTAGCTTCGGCCATCAGAGCCGGTTCCTGAGGAGCACGAGTTAGAAGAAGACATGCAAATTCGAGGAGACCAATGGTCTCGTCCAGGGATAGAACCAGAAACCTGGTATATGGTGTTGCCTGGGTGTGTACCCTGGACGACATGGGATGCTTCTTGCGTTAGCCGGTAGAAGGCTCCAGCTCGGCACTTGTTCTGGGTACGACCGTTCCACCCGTTCTGACTTCTGAATTTGCAGTCATTGTATGTGTAATAGAATGAACCAGAGAGGGTTCCGTCAGCCCACATGTGGTCGATGTAATCAGTACACTCGCCAAGACAGACCCAGTTAACAGTTGAAGTTTGGGGGTAGAAAAAGTCATTGTAGTAGTGAATATCCGAGCCCGCGAGGCCGACGTCGCCAGGCCAGTACATGCTGCAACCTCCACGTTTCTGAAGATGAGCTGAGTTCTGGAGAGTGTAATTCTGAGTGGCATGGATAGTCACATCGGTGTCGATAGCAAATGATTGGACAGACTCTGCAGACTCTCCCGTCTGGTCATGCTCAAAGCCACGCTTGGTAGACAGATAACCAGCCAAATCTCCCGAGTCTAGCATGCCTTTAAGCGTCTCAGCAAGGTCAGCTTCAGGCTCTCCCTGCGCGCTTCGGATGAAAATTGACATGGCAGATTCGGTGTCAGAGGGTGTTGCGGACGTGGCGTTTTCGCAAGGCTGGACAGCCAGGAGTACTTGGTCTCCTTTCTTCTGGTGGTCCACACACAGTGATGCCAGTGTTGTGGGTACCAAGGCGGCTAGAATGAAGTTTCTGGGGATCATGTTGGTTTGGCAAACGAGTATGTAGTTGGTGTGTCCGAGTGGATGATCGACTGGAAAAAGTCTCTTATATGTATGGCAATGGTAAAAAATCAGAACAGCCTTTCTGCTGCTTCGATTTTGCGACGGTGCTTGTAAGTTGTGTACATCTTCGTGTCGATCATTGTTGTCGATCATGGCAAGGGGTTTTGACAGCTAAAATAGGCGGAAAGGAAAGCCTGGGATGTCCCCAAAACAGGGTGAACTTGAGTGACCAGTTGCAACCTCGAACAAGCAGTACTTCTGTTGCACAAGTGGTGCGACTGGGGGTCTGTATGCAATTCGGGAGCTCGAACAAAGATCATCACTCAAGTCCGAAGTCTCTGATGCCACAGAGGGAGAAGATCTGCATACATATGACAGACAGCTTGGCAGCAAGGGAACGTGAGAATGGACGTTTATAAGTCTGTGGAAACACTTTCGACATCCGCAGAAGCAGCATGGATTTCACTCTCTCACAAATAATTAATCTCATGCATTTTGCACCTGGCGACAAGAAAGAGGTGGACTGTATACTCTGGCTTCAGTGAAGGGGGTGATGGCAGTATGTACCCTACAAGCACCGGTACGAGTACGTACCGGTACCATGGTGGAGTAGGGGGTTTTAAACTTCATCGAAGTGCCACGGTGCCGTACTGTACCTGGTACACTGCAATAATTACGAGCACAAACGCGCCCTTGAGACGCGAGTAAACGTTGAGTATATGGTTCGATACTTCGCTTTCAGCCTACAAGAACGGCGCTCGTATGCTGCACGCTTCCTTTGGGATCATCTCTGTTCTAGAAAATCGGCAACGACCAGCCAGTGTCCCAAGAAGCCGGATACACTAATCCGAGAACTTCTACTCTTCTACTACTCGGACCTTTGCGGATAACACATGCAATTCGTATAGCGTGAGGTCATTGCACATTAGGTCATTGCACATGTAACCTTTAGATTGTCTTACCCCGGACAGAATGTGAGAGCTTGTTCAGACAGCCCAGGTTTGTAAAGTGTTTGCACTGTTCATACCGGTACGGAGTACAAGTACCAGTACAGTACGGTACTTGTACCCTGTGTACTGAACCTTCATACTATGGTACAGTACACTCCGTCCCACTCGCAAGGTGCACACTTTTAATTGAAAATAGTTCTGTTGCGGGATATGTACTGCACGTTGGGGGTACACGAGGTGTGCTTTTATACTCCTTTTCCCACACCATATTGCTAACGGACTTAACCCTTGATACAGAAGGATTGCAGCGCAATGGTGAACATGCGGTACACGAGTATGAGCGATAACACCTGACATGTACGTACGAACGGATCATAAAACCTTTACTTTGCAAGATCACCTGAATCCTCGTGAAGCTTTCAGGTCTTCGCTAGTTGGAGATTCTGTGAGAACAAC
The DNA here is from genome assembly GCA_900519085.1 of Yarrowia deformans. NCBI lineage: Eukaryota > Fungi > Ascomycota > Dipodascomycetes > Dipodascales > Yarrowia > Yarrowia deformans. The sequence goes on along the minus strand of ULGY01000016.1, from coordinate 458,303 downwards.
CTGGCAGATGTCCACCCAGGAACTTTCTGTGTGTATACTTGCACCTGGCTTGCACAAATACACAACTACGCAGTTGCCGGAGAGCAAGAACTATAGACACTTTGATTGGTGTGATACACTGCAAGGGGAAGTACGAGGCCATCGAATGATGATCGCATGTAGCCATTTGTTGTGGGCGCCCAGAGCACCTGTACTTGTACTTGTAGCCTCCAGACCCGGTATATACAAGTGTGCAAAGGTGCGGCAACAAGCTACTTCGAGACATTCCGTGATATTCCCAAATGCTTCATATTGGTAATCCAAGAGCTTACGTCCAAAAATACGTTGTGCCCAGCTGTAACGGGGCCACAGCTAATTACGTACATGCAGCATGTTCCGCTGCTTCCGCCCGTTCACCGGGACTGTGTGGCGCTTTCAGACGTGGCTTTATCAGATTCTTATCTGCCGAACCCAAAAAGCCTTCTGTTGCATATCTGTATTGCACCCGCACAGAAAACTAAGGGCTTTCAACTGCTGCGAAATGATTCTGAGTACGCAGCAACAGGATGTGGACGTTACGATTTTGAGATACAGCAAACTGTACTGATGAATCCTCCTCCACCCTATCGTCGACGTCGTGCCTCAGCTATCTACAGTAGCGTCCACGTCCACAACCGTGCAACCCAATTTGGTTCATGCAGTCCGTATTTGTAAGGATTATGGACCACAATATTATTTGTTAACCTGAAACCGCAGATAATATCAAGAGTTTGAGATATATTATTCACGAGATCTAACTAGCGCTGAAGTCTTACGAAGGTTGCTCAAGTTTGGGCTGCTGAAAAACATATTATTCAGCCATTACAAACAAGCATCACGGAAATACACGTTTGCGCAACACAAAGGAGCGCTACGGTTCTTTATTACTGCTGTGCCGCTTGAAACTCTATGTGGAAGCCGTTTCTCCAAATATGGAGATCGCGGTGAGACATCTACCGACGAAGCCGTAAAAGAGCCCACTGGTTGCACTTTTGGCCCAACAAAGACGTGGCTTTCATACATCGTTGCTATGCGTACTTTCGTCGCGATGGCTTGCTGTGGAGTTCAGTGGCAGTCATCAGGATTGCAGTGTAGTTACTTGTACAATAGCTCGTAACCGCGCGCATATAACCTTATTTCTACTGCAGCCCAAAAAATTGACATTTGGAAAGTGTTATAAACACCAGCTTTGGAGCAAACGTTTCCGCAACACTATATCTGTGATAGATTCGCCACCCTGTAAGGATCACTACCTTCGACTCATTCTACCAACAGTGTCATTATTCTCGCGACTACGACCATCGCCAGAGAGTTAAAATCGAAACAGACGGCCAACGCTTGACACAACAGCAACTACCTGGAAGACACTACGACGTGGTCTTGACTTCGCAAGCATCTACATCACCAAGAAGAAGAAAACTGGTGCTTTAATACTCAACAGAGACCAGCCCGACCTAAGACAACATCTCGGTAACTATGGGCCTTCTTGACAAGTTCAAAACTCTGAGCTTGGATCACGCAGTCTCGGAAAAACCCAGCGCCGAAGCTGAGATTGCCAAGATCCTCCCCATCGCAGACTGCTCTCCTACAGATTGCGATTCCTGTGTATTGGACACGCGCTATCCATCTATGGACATCGACCAGTCGCCTCTCTACAATACAGCCAAGCCTTTCGGACTACATCTGGTTGTGGCTACAGGTTTGAGTGATTGGAAGAAGAAATATCTCGACGACAAGACATCAGTAGCAGGTGCTCTGGACGACCCCGACGTGGCAAAAGCTGTCGCGGCAACGATGAAGAAGTTCTACCCCACTAAGCCACTGTCAGATTTGGGTACCAAGATTTCAAACTCCAGTTTACCACCTCCAGACGAGTTTTACATGTTTGACGACGGGCGCCCTTCGTCATCAGAGTCCGTGTCAGCTATGGAGCGCGGTAAAGGAGTGATAGATGATACCTACGGGAAGTCGAAGGATCCTTCCAGTGATCTGATGTTCAGACCGACCAAGGTTCTGCTCTTGCCTCTGTTCCTCGAGATCACCCTAACTCCAGAAAATGCCAAGAGCGAACTGTTGGAAGCCCTTGAACATCTTCAGGAACAGCCGAAAGCCCTGGCCAAGAACACCAAGCGTGCCTACGTTCTCTTGTGCTCCCACAAAACTGTCGATAAGCGTTGTGCTGTCACCTCCAAGATTTTAAAGAAGGAATTTGAAGCCCAGTTACGCGATAAGCAGATCCACGATGTAGAGGTTGCATTTGTTTCTCACGTCGGCGGCCACAAGTTTGCGGCAAATGCTCTCATCTACCTATCTACTGGCGAATCCATCTGGTTGGCTCGTGTCGGTCCGGAGCACGTCTGTGCAATCATCGACGAGGTTATCTTGAAGGGAAAAGTATTTCCAGAACTCGTCAGAAGTGTCTCAAAGTGCCAACTCGATTGGTAATAATACAGCATACTTCTTTTATGAGTAAATAGATCAAGGACTATGCTGAAGGCTCGCTGCTGAAGCATTAGTGTGTAGGCGCTAATAGTTTCGCGAGCAGCGGCCAAAGCTACCGAGCACCTTTTAGACAAACACTCCTTGGACAGGTCATTTTCACCACATATTAGTCGAATCGCCACCCCTCAAATCATCGTAGACGCTCCCCGGTAAGAGGCAATCGGGCATAGACGTTTGTGGCATGGTCGTACACTTTCTCTTACTGTACGTATAGCTTTTTTCATCATCTTCTTACATGTATCCGACCTCAACTTTTCAATTTATCGACAAATCCGGACGTCTCTTCCTCGGAGAAGCCTGTTCCTCCCCCACCTCATCTGAATCCTCAGCTGCAGGTATTTAGGCAATATTTCAATAAGGACGGCTACTTCTGACGGCAGACCCAGCTTGGCACTTACAGTACTCCGTACATGTAGTCTTACCGGTACCGGTACGAGTAGAAGTGTGTAACTGTACATCTGGCGATTAATGAGGTGCATGAGATTATGCATCAAAGAACGAATTACAGAAGTTGGCAATGTGGAAAATCCACATTGCAATGGTAAAATAATTCTCAGAACGCGCGAGAAACTGAAGTCCCAGCCCCTCAATTACCTGTACTAGCATGATCAAGCCGAGAAGCTTGAGCAATCACGGAAGCCCGCGATATGAATTGCTCATTGTCGCATGCAAGCTCGCCATGTTCGCGTCTCACAATTGTTGAAAACATCAACCTTAACCACAAAGGTCCCCCATAACTCTAAAACAAGCCACTCTAGACATCACCAAAGAAGCCATATATTAAGACAGCTGTGCCCCCATTTCTTCCATTCTAAAATTTCGCTTTTAACATGCCGAATTGACATCACCTCCTCGCCAGGTACAAAGTTTCACCTGAACGACTTCAAATACGAGCAATGGTATCACGGCAATGAAACGTTCGCAACCTCCATTTCATGTCCTCAAACCATCCACGAGGCATTACCATAGCTATCTCGAACACACGCTATTTCTGGACGTTGCCTAGAAACGCCTATTCCGACTGGCGACGTTAATGAGTCGAGATGCTTGAAACCGAGGGTGAGTACACAGGTTATGACGGCATCGCTTGCGTCGAAAGGAGAAGAGGGGTTTTTGGGCTTGTCGTGAAATTCCTTACAATCTGGTGTCCATTGTTGAGTTTCTCCCCATGTTGGCGCTCGCCACCACTACCTGTAGGAGTATCAGGCTAATCGACATGCCGCTCCGAAAAACCAAGATACGAAGCCGTCCCCAACACTATGCAGCTCAGTCCGTGCGGCGGGCGATTACTGATACCCCAATTCAAGACTCCAAGAGCTATGTGTGTCCTGTACGTGTATCTATGCACATACAGGTGCTGTCGTACCTGGTATGTATGTACTCATGTGCACTTGTACATACATCATGATACCCATACCTGCATCTTCATTACCATTCGGGACCATGCTATTGGACCATGCACGCATGCACACCAGCCCCTGGGATCTGCATGGGTTCATATAGCCGCTTCGATGAACATACCCTAATTACATGCTATGGTGTTAGGTACTTGCGATACCTCGTGCAGTGCGATAGGCGACGATTGGTGGTGTGCCTCTCTTCGTGTTTCCATGACAACTCCCAATCTGATCAATAGCGCTGAGCTGCAGGCAAGCTCATGGAGTAAGCTCGGAATGCAGTTTGCCGAGGAGCACAGAACCGCGGGAGGCAGCAGCGCTACTGGAAGAGGCGGCGCCAAATGTCTTGAAAAGGTACCGGTATGTACTGTACACCCATTGCACAAATCATATGTGCGTTGTGTTGGCCTTCCTTTCCCTGTCGCATTTGAACAACCAACACAAGACGCGAAAACATGGTGTCCTACTTGGCACGAAGTTTATTCATGAAACTGAGTCTCGCCCAACCGGAAAACTGGAGCACTATAAATGCAACTAAACCTTTTTACCTTGTGTGTGGTATCAAGATGGCCACGATTTTCTTGGCTTTCGACTTTCCGATGCTGTCAGCGTGCTAGCCATGATACATTTCAGATATCTCTGTCTCTCTGTGACTTCGTACGCACTCCCAGCTGCACTCTCTGCACTTTGACGTTGCGTACTTTGTGCCATTGGTTGACACGCACAATGAGGAGAGGGTGGGAATTTTATTCAAGTTACGGTTCGGGGTGCTGACTTTGTTTGTGGAATAAAGGCGAACTCTAGGGGCGTAGCGACAATCGCACAATTCAATATATAAGGGCCTAGGACCTGCACGCCTGACAACTTCGTCACACCCAAACAACATCCTCACAAAAATGGCCTGCTCTACCAACTGTTCTTGCCCCAAGCCCTGCACCAACTGCGCCTGCGAGAAGGCTTGCACTTGCTCCCCTTGCTCTTGCGAGTCTTGCAAGTGTGCTAAGGCCTGTGAGTGCGAGAAGTCCACCACCTGCAAGTGCGAGTCCTGCAAGTGCGAGGGCTCTTGCAAGTGCTAAATTGTCTCCGTCAACGTCCTATGACTTTGTTGATAGCGCAGGGTTTTCCATGTCACGCGTGCTATCTGAAACGACATGGCCCGAAAAACTGAGATTGTGACTTTAGCACAATCTTTATTATAACATGATTTTACAAGTGTGTAACAATACAAATATGTGATTGTCTCCGATCTAACCCGTATACAAATGAGTGTACCCTGTGCACTTAACCGTAGCTAGCTATTATAGCTGATAATGGCAGGACGTACAAGCAGGCCAGGTCGATTCTCGCACCGCAAATTAAGTCAGCAGGGTCGGCTCTTCCTTTACAGTGCATACGAGCACAAGTGCAACAGTTGGTGAATGTGGGTGTGAGCACACTGGACATCAACCATACGCACGCGTCTCCTCGCCGGCTGGAAGTCATTCTATCAGCCACAAGCACTCGTATGTACTTTCTCGTACTCGTACAGCCATCAATCCTTCGTATCGAACTGCGGCTGCAGCATAATTATGCGACTGGCATGCATACTGGTTTTTAAAACAAAGAACGGACCTTTGCTTCTGGTGGGAACCAAAAGAGCGCGTACTGTACTCATGCCCCACTCGACTGATTCGCCTCTGAGTAGACTAGCCTATCAGGCCTCTTGATGGCTTCGGCAGGGGTATTTCTGCTATAACTACGCAAAAATGGCAGTGCCCCATCACCAGAGCGCCTCGGCTGCATCTGAGCCCCGCCATAATGTCAGCTGCTACCTGGTAGACAGACAGATCGCGTACAAAGCCTTGGATGGCCAACTGTTCTATTGCTGGTTATATTATATGCTAACTGTACTTTGCTGAAAGTACTGGGATAGAAGAAAAAACATGGAAGGAGCTCTCTACTTTTGGTGCTCTTCTACAAGGTGTAGCACTCATAGGAGAGCGTTCCTTGCGCAACCAATTCAGCTGGTATCATCGGGGCTGGCCTTCCTGGCCCATTCCTCGAATACTGCTCTGAACCTTGGAGGGATGTTGCACTTCTGGCCCCCGTTAGTATTATCGACGGTCACAAGCGTCTCCTTTATCCTACAGGCAACGCTTTTTGATTTGTGAGAAACAATGACACCTTTAAGAACATACCTGTCAGGTGCAGTCAGAGGCTCGATCTTGTGAATGACAGAGATCTTATCGGGGTATTGAATAGGCCTCCTCCATTGAACGTCGGCACTCCGGAACACCGAAACAACACCCTTGGGGCTCATAAGATCATTGAAAGCCAGTCCCCTCGATTTGAACATTTCCAGCAGAAAATGAAACCGACCTGTTTCGAAATACTTGATGTAAGTCACACTGTTAACATGGTCGTTCGAGTCGTGATCACCCCAGGCAACAGGCTGTCCGAGAAGCCCAGCGTCGTTCACATCATAGCCTCCACCCTCTGAAGCATCCAGTAAGGGCTGTAACCACTCAGGTGGTTCAGTTTCGGGAGAATTCTGTGACTGAACCGTTGGCGTCGTCTGTGCCAGTCCAGAAAGTTTCGCTATTGTGCCAAATCCTCGACCCCTTGTCGCTGCCCTTCCAACAACTCCTAACTTCATTGCGCGACATATCATGTCAGGTTGATTGCGACAGTAGTTATGATAATGCTAAGTGCTTTAGCTTACTTATATATTCGCCATCAGAGGAGTTTAAGTCCAGGGAATCGAGCTTACCAGCCCCGCACAACCCATGGAGCTTCTGAATCTAAAAGTACACCAGGAAAGCCGTGATAATGACACAATGATGAGCTTCGCCAGCACCACCTGGGTAGGACCTGTGGTAGCACCCGATACTGGGCGATAGTGGTCATAACGAGACAGGTTGATGGGTAGCTGCTTGGTGCGTGTCGATGGATGAATGTGATGTCAGCGAACACCGGAAAGGTTACTCTAGTACGAGTACCCCACTTCAAGCCGAAAAATCACCGAAAAGTAAACTTGACAGCATCAAATTATCGCCGTAAGGCATGGCATTCTCACACAAAAATCTACGCGGTATAACGGAACACCGAGAATTGGTCTGCCGTCTGCTTCATGAGCCACATCTGTTGCTGTGGCTCTCCATATGGCGTATCACTTCCAATTCTCTCGCTGCTCGTACATACCGGTACGGTAGTGTACAGCTACTCCGTATGTACAGGTACTCGCACAAGTAAGGGTTACTCGTATTGTCGTCGTGTTTCAGGTGGAGTTCCAAAAGTATCTGTTAACAGTTGTGTGCACAGGCCACATTGTTTATAAAACGGTGGAGCTGCTCAGTTCCGTCACGATTGAGTTCGAGTTCATCTCACTCACACTACCAAGTACGAGTACTTGTACTGCGTATGTATGTACGAGTACAATGGTTGATCTTGAAACCTCCTAAAATACCCTAACCCTAACCTTGCATCGTGAAAAATGAGTATTACTCACCACGGACCAGACAACATTTACACCCACGAACGCACAAAAAATGTCCCAGACTGTGGAGCAGAAGTACGACCTGATCTCGCGTAACCTCCAGGAGGTTCTCAACAAGCAGATCATCCTTGACACCCTCAAGGAGCGAGAGCTTAAGATCTACTGGGGTACTGCACCAACTGGAAAACCTCATTGTGGTTACTTTGTGCCCATGACCAAGATCGCCGACTTCCTGGCTGCTGGCTGCGAAGTAAAGATTCTTCTTGCAGACTTGCATGCTTTCCTCGACAACATGAAGGCCCCTCTGGAGTTGGTGCAGCACCGAGTTCAGTACTACGAGTACATGATCAAGGCGATCCTTCGATCTATTGGTGTTCCCCTTGACAAGCTGACTTTCGTCATTGGCCGGTCTTTTGAGCTCAGTGCCGAGTACACCATGGACCTCTTTAAGCTGTCCAACCGAGTCTCTGTCAACGACGCCAAGCGGGCTGGTGCCGATGTTGTCAAGCAGGTTGACAACCCTCTGCTCTCCGGTCTCATCTACCCCCTGATGCAGGCTCTCGACGAGGAGTACCTCGGTGTCGATGCTCAGTTTGGAGGTGTTGACCAGCGAAAGATTTTCGTTCTTGCTGAAGAGAATCTCACTTCCATTGGCTACAAGAAGCGAGCACATATGATGAACCCCATGGTTCCTGGACTCACCCAGGGTGGTAAGATGTCTGCCTCTGACCCCAACTCCAAGATCGATCTGCTTGAAGACACTAAGACCATCAAGAAGAAGATCAACGCTGCCTACTGCGCTGCTGGCGAAGTCGAGGGCAACGGACTGCTCTCGTTTGTCGAGTATGTCGTTTTCCCCATCGCCGAGCTAAAGAACAAGGGCAAGGCCACCTTCAGCATCGAGCGGCCCGAACAGTACGGAGGAAACGTCTCTTTCAACTCTGTTGCTGAGCTCAAGGAGGCCTTTGCCGCCGAGAAGCTGTCCCCTGTTGATCTCAAGACTGGTGTGGCCGCTGCCATCGATGGTCTGCTCAAGCCTATCCGTGATGAGTTTGTTAACAACGAGGAATTCCAGAAGATTGAGAAGCTGGCTTACCCTCCCCCTGTGGCTGCCCCCAAGAAGGAGAAGAAGGTCAAGAACAAGGGTTCTCGATACCCAGGTGGTGCCAAGCCTGCTGAGGGTGACGCCACTGAGGCCGCCACCCAGAAGCTTGAGGAGACCAAGCTGGAGTAAGCACATCCTTGGTAGATAAATAATATAACAAAAAGTCATCAATTACATCAGAGAGCAACTAAGCTATAATAAATAGTAATACATTATACATCCATCATTACAGGTAGCCTTCTTCCACTCGAGGGAAAACACGCTGAATGTCGTCGACACCAATCTCAAAATGTCGCAACCACTGCTCTCCGAGATCGTGGAACCCGTACTCTGTGGGGGCGTTAGTCAGCTCTGGGAACAGATCCCAGTTCTTGGGAGACGAAGGGTTGGTGATGTTGACCTGTGGAGGCATAGTGGAAGGTGCCTCGACTCCATAAATGGGAGGGTTCGAGAAGCTAGGGTACAGCACATTCTTCAGCATGTTGAGATCGGTATCTTCTGCATTGGTCCTAGGAGAGGCTGCCGGGGTGTTCGTCTTGGACACTGACTGCAAGGCTTGCGGCAAAGCGAAAGACATGTTATTGGCTGCGGAGCCCATCTCAGTGAAGACGCTCATCAAAATAGGTGTAGACGGAATGGACGGGGTTTTGACGCTGGCTGGCTTTGTTTCTGCCATAGATGCTGTAGCCTGAGACCACGTGTTCGCCTCCTTGGGTGTCCCCGCATTCTCCTGTGTCTGTGTCTTCTGGCGCATCGCAGCAGCGGCCACCTTGCGCTTGTCGATTTCTCCAGATTTAAATTTCGCGTTGGTCGGAGTGTAATGGTGATTGTAAATGAGAGGCTCTTCGGTCTTGCCTGATCGCCGACCACCTTCCACCTGTTGCAGCTTTTCAGAATATCGCTCTCTGATAGTCGAACACCACATGGACACCACTTGCCAGTAATCCTTGAGGTTAATGAGCAGTCTGAGATTGAGGGCAAGATTGTGCTGGGCAGCGGCTGCCGTCTGTGTGTCCTGGCTGAACGTGTTAGCGATGTGGACCGGCGATGTCGAGAAGATGCAGAAGCCGACAAATGGGGCCGGAACCATGTTGTGGTGTAACAGTTGCTGGGCAACAGATGAAATTACGCCAGCCGAATTAACGATGTTGATGGCGGCTGTCTCAATGAAGCACCGCGGGATGACCTCCACTTGTTTGGTAGTGTACAAAGACGTGTTGAGGGGGTAGACTGTCTGATACAGCGTACAGATGGTTTGCTGCAGCACGCAATGAACGTGCACAAACATGCCATGGATTCCTTGAACCGTTGCAGCCTGCAAGTTCTCCGCACTCAGTTGCAGATGAGAAGGAATCTTTTCCTGAATCTTGGCAATTAGGGAGGCCAACGTCTGGAAATCAGATCCATTTTGCCAGGGCAGCAAGTCGTCTTTTGTGGGCGTGGCACTTTTCTCTTTGTTGCTGTTATCCGTGGACTTTGAGACCTCCTTGATCGCGGTGACATCGTTTTTGCCGCTCTTGGCACCCTTTCTCAAAGCGCCGTCGTTTGCATACTTGGTAACACGTGACCAGGCTTCTACAATCAAGATGTGCAACGAGAATATGTTGTACTCGTACTCTTTTGGTGACGCAACTCTTGATTCCTTGTCCTCATCCAACGCAATGTCTGACTCACGTCCATCCAAGAAAACTGTTCGAGTCTGCCGGTTGTTTTCGAAATCGTCGCGCGAGCAAGGGAGCTGTACCTCGAAGTGCTCCGGAGGAATTAGAAGTGTCCAGTTGGTACCATGGGCAAGTCTATCAAGAACCACAATGCTCCACCAAGTTCTCCGCCGCAACTCTCGCTCCTGCCACGTTGTAGTTTCCAATTCAGGGCCTTCCAGCTCCTTGAACAGTGACAAGTGCGAAGCCATACGGATAGCCAAGCCAATGTAGATCATGGATTTGGATCCATTAGCAAGAAAAAACTCGTATTGGACAACACAAATAGATGCTTGCACCGTCTCAATATCGGGCTCCTCCAGCTGTGACCGAATCAGCTTCCGCGCTTGTGTGATGTACTGAGCACCCATGTAGTCTTTCGCGCCAGGTTCGATCAATGGATGGTTCGAGAATCTGGAGCAGAGACCACAAACTGCATAAACGAGAGCCTTGTTGACTGTGCCATTTCTTATTCTTTCCTCGAAGTGTGGTCTGTAAAGATAAGAGTATGTGTGATTGTGGATGTGCTTGAAGTAAAGCGACACGAAGTGGTCTGTCAACTCTGGAGACGGCAACTTGATGGTGAGAGTGCTTTCGTCCGAAGCATTGGATTCTGCGTACCGAGGAGTTTCTGGCGAATGTCCTGGGGCAACGGATGAAGGTGGTTGGGGCGTCGCGTGTTGTGGTGGTGGTTGCTGAGGCGGTGGGTGTGTTTGTGCCTGACCAGGGTATACAGGGATAAGCTTGATGACACCGCTGAGACCGTTTTTTGCTTCTTGACTCATCAAGCACTTCTCCAGGCTCCCAAGCCGCTTCTCCAGGTATCCAGAGTATCCAAAACGCGATCCGCGGTTACGGATCAGCGGGTACTCGCATGGAACACCCAGCCTGAGGCAGTTCTTGCATGCCGGTTTGTCCGAGGAGCACTTGACCTTTTTCGCTCTGCAAGCCATACAGGCCACCACAAGCTTTTTCTTCTTGTCGTCCTTCCCACCCTTCTTGTCCACGGCGGCTGCGAGGGATGATGGTGTATCCGACAGCTTCCGGGTTTGTGGTGGTTTCTTAACGCTCATTGTGTGTTGTCGGATGCCAGTACTGTCGTAGTGATGTCGCAGCTCGTGTGGTCTGAGATCTATCTGTTGAAGTCACCGGGGTCGTTTTTTCCAAATTTTTCGTCGCGGATCTCGGCAATCGAATGAAGTTGGTGCGTCTCAAGGGCTCCGGCGATCTGGTGAGCACTTTCTGAGGCGTCGCGTGAAGCTGTTTGATCGATAGTGTAGCAGAGATGTCGTCGCCTCTGATGCGTAGCAACAAAAAAACAGCACTTGACTTGTTTCCTTTTTCGTATCCACCCGTGCCACCTTCCCACACTGTAGTTATATTCAAAACTTGGGCGAACCTTATCCCAGTATTGAAGCACGGGGTAAAACCAATAGTCTGACAACCACAGGTTGCATTGCACTGCAGAGAGGTTAATGCAATGGGAGAGAGAGAGGTGGGGATACCCATGACGAGCTAAGAATAATTGACAGACATGCCACAGGCTAGGTAGATTTCCGTTCTCTTTTTGGCACGGTCTTAAAATCTCTATCTGTTATGTTTTCAATCTTGTAGTTCAGATCACTCTAGCACCACTAGAGCGAGAGTTATGTGGCACTGGGTCCCCGCTTATGCTTTATTCCTCAGCCCGTTGTGTAACAAGAGAAAAAGTGATAGCATCAACAAAAAAGCAAAGTGGAAACATAGGAGTGACAAGAAAGATACGTCATGGGACCTGAAGAATAGCACCTCACGTATCAGTACAATTTTATCCCCATTCCTCCATGCCTTAGAATTGTTACTCAACATTTTTGTGTTCCCAATATCACCAACAGAACGACAAATCCACCCCACATCCCTAACCACTAGCCAAAGCACTAGTGTTGCAACTACGATTAGTCGGAATACGAGAAGGATCCAATGGCGTGAGGTGGCTGACCATCCACTATTGCGAGAGTGGATACCTAACATCAAGGGCAAGTTCATGACACAAAACGGAAATTATAACCTCACTTGCATCTTTCCCCAACATGCAGATGTGCACCCTGTCGCCTCTATTCTGCAATGCATACTTACCCCACGATTTTGTCTTGACCCCATGCATCCCTGATTGCCAGACAAGAGCTTAGTCGTTGTAGGTGATCAAAAACCGCTTCGTGATGACAACATTTCAACCTCACCAAACCAAATTTACACACTCTTCAAGCCACTTCTAATCTTTGCGGCATTATATCAGTTCAAGTACGAATATGAAGCAAGACTGTTCTCAGTCACGTCTTCGTAAGAGTGCACAAGGTGCACGAGAAATTATATCTTATTGTTTGAACCTTAAAAGTCGAACCGTGCCGTTAGACAGGGGAGCTTAATGTCATCCATCTCCAGTAGCGAGTCTCCAGAGGGAACTCCGTGAGGTGAATCGATTTATCCGCTTGGAATTCGAGTATTCCAATCACGTGCCCTGAATTGTGTGTCTTGCTTGAATTTAAGCTATTGTATCTGAGAACGCACCCCGACGAAGCTTTATACACGAAGAATAATAATGTCATTGTGTCCCGCAATAATAGAATATAGAAGGCATCAGTAATTGTGTTGCGTGTTCTTATAAATGACAGCTGAGCTCCCAAAGAATCGTCTGTGAAACTCCGGTTTAATGAGTGGTGCGAAGTAATAGCCTCCTCACGGGGTTTGACATGGGGCGCAGAGTGGGGCTTCGCTTTGTTTGTGATCACGTGACAACAATGTGGTCGTCAGCCCAAATGCCGCCTGTGGCAGTGAACGATAGGGAAGTATGCACCAGTGCGTGTGGGACTCGAAACACAAAGTCAACGGCAAGGAATGGATGAAGGATAAGCGTAAATACTGACGCGGATAAATGTGGAGTGTTCATTGCAGCATACGCTCACTTAACTTATAGGAGCTGCCAGATAAACGAGAACAGGTGAGCAACGTAATTATTGTTTTATCCACGACGTCTACCGGCTTCTTTAGTACCCCCAATGCCACAAGATTTGCCCATTCTCTAAATCTTCAAATGTTGAAACTTACGACGCCATTGTGAGATCACGTGAAAACCTTACACTCGAGCGGGGTAATTACATACATGCGAGACGATGACGTGAGCTCCTTGTCTAGCTGTTTGGCCCTGGTTTTTTAGTTTCATTGACTTAGTCGATTAAAGAACGATTTTCTCATGATTTTAGCTAATTCTTTTTACCAATCGCATTGTTATTGACTATCAAGGCTTTTGTTCAGTGGTGTAATTTTATCGATAGCCGTCGATCCACGTTATCCGCGCTGTAGCCCAAACCCTGGATTTCGTCCCTCCGAAATTTCCCCGAAGCTTGTCGCTCAAAGCTCGGATCACTTCTACCCGACATATTGAGCACAATTCCCTAGAAGCCTGCCCAACAGAATCTGTCAGAAAGAAAATTAATCAGGGGTGAGTCATTTCTACGCGGAGAATGCGTTTGTTATCGTGAGATTAATTAATCTCAGGAGAAACAATACTCGGACAAGTGGGTGTGCATAGTAATCCCAACAATGGTGAAGACTCACTTCGTCAAACTTCTCACGTGAGACCATAGTGTAGCTACTTTTATACGAATGGCCGATGGGTTGTTACGAAACATGCGACGGGAGCTCTACTGTGAACCGTCTATACTACGAGTACTGGTACAATAGTTAACAGTACGATAAATACTTGCTACGAGTACGAGTACCTACTTGTAGTACACGGTATGCTGATGTCGCCAAAAAAAAAAAAGTTCCAGTTCTGTGCAACTACCGACACCGGTGCCGGTACGGTATGTACTTGTACGGAATTGTATGTGCATCTGCCCCTACCATGGAAGTATTTCTATTACAGAAAACTCGCAGTCGCATACTTGCACACTTGCACACACAGCTCTAGCACTGGTACTGTGCGTCGTCCATACTGTACTCGTTTGTCGCACCTGTGATAGCCCTTGCGCAATCGCTTACGACGGCTTCTTATGAGTGAGATGGAATTATGTTACAAAGAAAGCTTTAAGGAGTCCACAGAACACCCTCGCCTCTCTTGACGAAGTCGGGATCCATAGGCCTCTGCGCATTGCGCTTTTTGCCCGGGGTGCCACGTGAGGTAGGGGTGCCACGGGCCTCCATGTTCGCCCGATTCCTATTTGCAGAACGCGGCTCGCCTCCTCGGGACTTGCGCGAAGGGGTGCCGCTGGCGGTATTACTATTGTTGGAGGTTTTGGTTGGCACAGTGTTCGCTCGTCTCTGTTTAGGGGTTTTGTTGGGAGTGCTCACAGGCATGGATGCCGCAGTAGGCTCGGTGGCTTCACTTGTTGGCTCAGCGTTGGAACCTCCCATTCGTAAAACCTCCTTGAGCTGTCTCTCCACGCTTTTGATGTCGTCATTGTCTACCACGTCACCTTCGTCAAGGAAATCAAACGAATCAAAGTGAGAAAAGTCATTGGTATCCGTCACGTGGCCGGCATGGGAGGCCCCAGTGCGAATGCCTTCCCCGAAAGAAGGTACTGAATCTTGTGCGGGTGTGCCAGTAAAGGAATTCGTACCCTGACTCAAGGGAGGGCCGGCGTCGGCGGCGTTTCTAGGCTGGTTGGATCCCGAATGTTGGGGGTACCCTTGGTTGGAATATGCGTTGCTCTGGTTCCCGTAGTTGTAGTTACCGTTCTGGTAAGGATCGTAAGGGTCCCAGGGTCCGATGGAGTAATCCATGCCTGTGAAAGGGTCCATGCCTGGCATATTGGGATAGACAGGAAAGCTTTGTGGGGGTCCAAACTGACCGTAGGCTGAGTAGTTGTGGTTCATCATATGGCTCGGGGGCATGGGTGGGAAACCCAGACCAATGCCAGGTTCTTGCTGTAGAAACCCTGACTGCAGTGCCATGTTGTCATTCCAGCCTGAATTGGAGTCACTCCAGATGTTGTTGCCACCAGCTAGAGGGGGTGCTACAGCAGCGGTGTGTGTAGTCGGGACAGATTGAGATGGCGAAGGTGTGGTCATGGAGATCTTAGAAGGACCCTCCCGTCCATTTGCAGCCACGGGTACAGAAGAAGTCTTGCCTGGCGCTGAAATTTCTGTACTGGTACCTCTTTGACTGGATGCGGGGGTAGCTGTCTCTGCCCCCGCGGCTCTTGCTCTGCGCTCCCTCAACCTCTGTCTATACTCTTGCTCGACCTCTGCAGGTGACAGACATCTGATTCCATAAGCCTTGCACCATATGCCCACCAGACGGTCTTCCGTCACCATCCACCAGTCACGTGACTCTTCCTTTGACTTTCGCCAAATGGCGCACTGTATGAGGGGTCTAACATTGCCTGGGCACCCAGTGTGAGCGGGTTTGCTTCCCATCTCGGTTTCCTTCATGGTGGCATTGTTGATGAGATTGAGCTCCTCCGGCGAAGGCTGCTCCACAAGATGAGACTGGCACGTCTTCCAAGGCGTGGACTCGTCACTATGCTGAATAATGAGTTTCCCAGGGTTGGGATGGTCTGCTCTGCTGTTGTTAGAGCGGACCCATTCGATGTAATTGATAGCTCCACGGGCATTCATGTTGAGCGGCAGGTATCCATTTTTGCGCTGATCCAGCACCTCGAGTGTCTTTTTGGGGATCAGAACAGTTGCCGCCCGCTCCTCTAACCAAGCTTTGACGTTAGGAAGGCTCGAGGAACATAGCACCGAAGCATCAATGACAACAGAAAACCGTGTGGAAACTGGGGACCGAGCCTTAGACTCAAGTTGAGTAATGCGAGATTGAAGGTCGTACGACCGGAGTTGCGATGCTAGGTTCTGGGTTAGTCTCGAGTCACGAGATTGCAGAGTAGTAGTGGGTCTGCGTGACGCCTGATCTCGTTGTAAGACGATACATCGCACCCCAATACGTCACCAAATGTCGAAGCGAGTCGTCCATCTTAGCGTAACTTCACCACGAAATGTCTGTTGACTGAAACATTGATATGAGTTGCGCTGACAACATCAGCAGGATAAGCACCGACTTTCCCTGTTCCATCTCATCCAGAGCCATGTGTGCAAGCGTTTCCTCTTGCGGCCCACTTGACACACCACCGATCCATCGCTTCAATTCTTTGATACTCACTTTTCTGCGGCTGTGCGCATTATGCTCTTCAAAACCATTTATATCACGTGAAGTCATTTCTCCATTTCACGTGACTGGCTGAGTATCTTGTCGTTAGCACCACAGGCTCTTGTTGGCTCTTCAAGCAGTCGAAACAGGATGTTCTTGTAAGGTGAATCTGCCACTAATTAATGGTTAATGAGAAGGTTGTGTGCATGCTTGCTATTTAGAGTTTCGGGGCGAACTTTGTACAGGTTATGAGTTTAGTCGGCGTGCTGTATGTTGAAAAAGGAACTGCGTTGGACTTCACCCTTAGCAAAACATCGATCTTGCTGCTACTTCAATGACTTATACGACTTTATGCCATGAGTTACTACTGTACTCGAAGGTCTGTTCATTTCATCTCTGGACACATTCTGGAGTGTGGCATACTGGAGTAGTTTGTAAACTAAAACGTGGTAAGGTGTCATACAATCAACCGGGGTGCTACACTCGCGTGCGCACTTTTAAAGCCCCGTACAGGTTAGTAACCCCTGGTACCTATCAAGAGCCCTCACGCTACGACTACCAGTTCGGGTACACACTGTTCATATTGAACTCGACATGAGTGCGAGACTTGCATATGAGACGCAGCATAAAGCTCAGGTATGCTCAGTTCGAGACCTTGTTGGGAGTGACTTGCTGTTCAGATTATGATGAGCTGCACGTGAGTCCTGAATGTATGTATCATACACACTCCGTACCTGGATCCTGGAATGAGTAAAAGGGGAAGCTCTCGGAGTATATGCGATCTATTTATGTAAGCTGATTTGCCAGTTCCGACATTGACGTTCCGTCAAAAGTTCACTGCGACAGGTTGACTGTTCTTGCCTACTGTACTGTACGAACTGAGTGAAGTGACATGTACAGTATGAACTGAGCATACACTTGTACCTTGTCCTTCACCAATTTGATTTCTCGTGTTGAGAGAACTCGCTGATCTTCCTCTGTACCAATACGATTCCAGAAACACTGATGCCGTGCTTAGTCATGGCAGGGGTGTGTTAACCTGTTGGACTGTGAGGTATGCCCCCTGTACTAGCGGCTGGAGCAATGCCAGATCTGGCTAAGAACTGAGCCCCACTGTGGCCATTCTACAGTTTCCCCTCACCCCCACCGTTCCAGGCACTCCGTGTACCTTCACCCTTGTTCATCCGAAGACGATTCTTACTCCACTCGTAGAGCCTGCTTTAAAACCGGCTAATGTCGAAGCTACCAGTTCTGCACACACCATTGCGATGCAAGAGCAACCCAGGGGGTTCACGAAGCCCTTGTCTGAACCTATACATACTTATGCCTTGGTTATCTGGCCTCCGCTAACGGGTTGTGCTTCCATGCTCACGACGCGCACGCATCGTGGGCCGTTTAAGAGTTAAGCACAGTCTCCTTTGGTCATTTGGTTACCCCTTTGGTACATAATGGTGATGATCTCTATGGCTGCACAAGACAATCAACCCCGTATCTTTCGAACAATAGGTTGGGCAGCCGTTAGGTAAGCAGAGTTCGAGGTCCCCCTTGCAGCCATCCCGTTTTGGCAAATAATATCCCTTTTACAACCCAAATAATATCCGACGAACAGCTCGAACAAGCAAATATTACATTGAAACAACTACCGGAAATAGCTCACTCCTATTCAGCCCATCAGTTCATGGAACTGTCAATCAGGGGTAAAAATATAATCCTGAAACTGAGTGAAGCCTGTGCCCCGCAGTCATGTAGCAAGTGCTGTGGACACAAACAGGTAGACCCAGCCCTGTGTATTACAGCCCCATTTGCCACGACCTTCCGTGCGCTCGACAACCCAAGTCTTGGCAACCATCTTAGATGGTGTGAGCTATTTAATGACAGCTCATCACGTGTGCTCTATGAACCTCACGTCTATTCTCTTCACAGAGGCGTTGCCCCCTTGCGTCACACTACTTTTTTCCTAGAGCGGCCCTGTGCTTGTGGTGCGCTATAGTAATGAGTTGGGGCGCAAATAAACTCAATTGTTTAATCCCACGCACACTCATCCATCAAAGTTGGATAATTCTGCGAATAATCATAATATAGCTTGATAATATTGAAGAATTCGTGGACAAAAGAGGTTATGTCCACCTCTACATCTAAGCTTATGTCTCAATTGGGCTTGCCTCTGCCCAATATTCGGAGACCAAACGGCTGCGGTGGGTGTACATACGAACCCACCACGGCACAGATTGCCACAACCTTAGCCGGCCCATAGCAATCATACCAGCTGTGCATGTACAAACGGAGCTGACCGTTCGTTGGGCCCGTGAGAACAGAATTATCGAGGGGAAGAATCGTGCCACTTATAGCTTCACCGTATCTCTTATTTCGACCTTGTGCCCTCTAGCTTGTTACATCGGATCCGCCTCTCGCCTAGAGGCACCAGATACGCAATCCGTTGTCGTACACTTTTGATTGCCACCACCTCGAGTCGTCGTCGTCCCTTGGTCGCTAAAGCTGCTGCAGCTTCTTCTCGCACCACCATAAAAAGTGAAAAATACACGCGCCACGCGCATCTACACGCGCATTTTACTTTGTGTAAAAAAGCACACACACATCACGTCAGTTCACCAGTTTCATGCCGAGGTGGGCTAACACCAAAGGGATAGTTGACAAAGAAGGGGTTGATACGGCATGGTATAGGAGAGTAAACGGCAGTTGTTGGTGACCGAATAAGAGGGCTAGTTTAACGGCGATCGCCTGTTGCTTACAATTGGTCCGTTTTGGGGATCTCCAGAGCTGCTCATCTGTTCAAATCAGCAAATATTATGTGGGATGATGCACTTAGGCCCGTTTCTGCTGTGTCAGTGAAAACGCAGTATGGGAATAGTCGGTTCCGGCTGGTCTCAAATTTAGAGCGTGGTCTTAGTGACGGAAGTTTTTCACAGCAAGAAAGCGTACACGAGAACCCATTAATCCGCGTTTAGACCCGCCTCGTATTGATCCATGCTTGCTGCCCACCAAGCTCGTGCAAGCTCGGTCCCATTTGCTCTACCACAGCGTCTATTGCACCCCTCGACCAGGTGTTGAGCGTTACCCACACTGAACATAAGGTTCCAATATGTTGCCAGAGTATCGGTCTGACATGTGTGATGCAGAATGATGGTATGCGATAACGAGCTGTGTAGAGGTGCTAGGATAATATTGACAACTGGCATATTCTGCGCCACCCGACGAGGGAAAATTCGCATCAGTTTCTAACTGTTTTTCACCGGCGTTGAGGGCTAGTAAAGGGGCTAATTTATCACATGGTTTTGGCCACGAATTTACCCGACCCGTCACATCCCTCCCAATGTACATCACATCCAAGGGATAACCCCTTGCCAGCAAAACGCCCATCCAACTTGGAAGCCCTAACCCCAAAACCATTGGTTCCCCACAGCCAGCCCATCCTCAGAGTGTAATTTTCGGTCCGCATGGCAAAACCAATCTGTTGTCAAGGTGACGGATCAAGGCGAGATACTAAGATACTAACAGTCTAGTTTCGCAAAAAGTTGCGTTTTGATCTAGGAGCTGTCTGGAGCAGAACTGTGTAATTCTTTCCCCCATTAGTAGCTCATTGGACCTATTAGGGACTGGTCAAAATATCTTCGCTTCAACGTCCAACAATTAGAGTTCGGGGTGGGCAGAGATCTCTAGAAAATGGATGTGTTTGTATCTCAGCTTTGAGAAGAGGTATCAGCTCGGCCAAAACGGTACTTCAGTACTGTGACACTCAACTTGGACCTTCATACTTTTCATATCAATGGTACTAGTAATAATGCCCTTTCGAGCGGCCAAATCTACCTGCCCCTTCACACAAAACCCACACTTTTCAACCCTCGCCCTCGGATTTAAACTCTTGATGCAGTCCGCCCTTTGGTGCAGTCTTGGTTTAGGTGATTGTGCTTGTGCTGTTTGCTGGCCCCTTCTTTTTATACCGTCCTGCATCCTCCCAGCTCCTACTTTTGAGTGCTGCGTACGAGATTGTCAAACATCTCTTGACACAAAAACACACACCCACCCCTTCTTCTTACACTACCTTCTCTTCATTTCATTTCTCAGCATTATTTATCTCTTCTTGCACAGCGAATCAACCTACTCATTGTGACACTCATACAAGAAGGAACATTCAACATTCATTAACGACCCTCAACGGCATCACATCATTCATTTCTCACAAGACAACCCCAGCACACACACAAACATCCACACTTCGTGTTGACCGCGATCTTGACAATCCACCTTTTCATTCATAAAATTGCATTTGCATCAATGGCCTGGAGCTGTAAGTATTCTGGATGCGAGGGAGACAAACAGCTGATTCACAGATTACGCAGTCTTTTGGCTAAAGGCGGTGGGCAAAATTGGTATCGCTGGACTCTACAAGAAGAGCCCGTTTTAATGCGACATCCATTTTGTTCCAACACTTGTTCAGTCGGGCTGCCCGGAAGTGGATGCAAGGTGGTTTCGACACCACAAGCAGTGTGACACTAGAACCTGCAGAGTGGGAATAGCTGGAAAGATCGTTCTGCTGCAGAAGACTGGTACACTCATCTTCCGTGGCTCCACTTTGCGGGGCAGGAAAAAACTTGCACAGTGTGACCTACCTTTTGAAGACGATATTTTTTTCTCTGTATGTCTCACCAGATGGTGAGAAACATGGCGACACATGGGATCATGCAAGGGTATGCATAACGGAGAAGGTTAATTAGGGTTATGTGGTAATGAGGAGGGGGGAAAGGGGGTGCTCAGCAGACTACTCCTAGAGATGAAAAAGCGACATTGACTACAACAACTGTGTGATGGGGCAACAGCGATAAAAGGAGTTCGAGGTGCTGTCTTGACATGACTTCTACAGTGTACTATACAGTGTCCACTGTCTGCATACACACCAATTGTCACTGAGAATTCCTTGCATTGCCTGAGCCCAAGGCCAGATCCAGCCCGACTGGCATACATCATCACCGTCAACACCGTACAGCATCACCATCATCATCGTCGTCTCGTCTCTAAGGTCCGTTACTGTCACACCGTCATACGTATTAGTGTCACTGTCACTGACGCTGGCTGTGGGTTACTGCCCCCTCTATCACCGTCGCTACCTAGCCCCAAACGCACCTTGTGTCACTGCCCCAACATCGCCTTCACCACACTGCCCATGATGTATTATGACGAAATCTTACTAACACAGATTGCTAAACGACATGTTCATGACACCTTCCCAGACTACTATGCAAACTCTTTCGGAGTTTGCTGATCGACACGCATTCCACTCCGCCTCCGACTCTGTGGCTCTCTACCACTCCATCCCCCCAAACCAACGCCCTGCTCAGGCCACACTCAAGCTTCGTGAACGAGCTCTGTCTGCTGACAATGAGCACGAGTACGCTGACGATATGATCGCACACATGCACATGCTGGAGAAAGCCTACAGCTGCGACACAGACATGATGCGTCAGCAACCCCACGTGACCTTCGCTAACAGACGAGAAGCTCTGGAAGACGTTGTCAATTCACACAGATACTTTGACCTCTCTTCGGACACCCTCTTCACAGCTGTGGCTCTGTTGGATCGTTACACCAGTAAATGCATTATTGTGGACGGCTACTACCCTCTTGTGGCCCTCGCCGCCCTGTGGATAGCAGCCAAGTACGTTGAGAGAAAGGCTGCAGTCCCCACTCTCGACCAGCTTCACCGTCTACAGCCCGCCTACTCTAAGCGTGAGTACCTCCAGATGGAGGGCTACATGCTCAACGTTCTGGAATGGTCCGTCTCTGCGCCCACCGCAGACGCATTCCTAGACATGTTCATTGGAACCACGGACCCCATCTTTGACGAAAAGTTCCGAACTCTTCGTCTGTTTGGTCTGTACCTATGCGAATGTGCTCTCTTCAACGAGCAGCTCATTGACGCCCGAAAGTCGTCCGTAGCCATGGCTGCCCAGCTTTTGGCCATGTACTACACCCATGGTATTCCTGACTACCCAGTGTCTCCTCGTCCAGACGTCAACTTCATTATTAACCAGCTTGAGACCCAGGCTGTCCCCGCATGTATTCAGGCTAAGTACGCCTCTACCAAATTCGAGTTCATGCGAAATGCAATTGGGCTGCGAGGTGGTGAAACCCCCGACCCGGAGGATGCCATGATGACTCCTCCCGTTACTCCCGAGCGAAGTAAGCGATACGGCTTCGTTGGTGCCCAGAACCAACCCCAGACCCAACCTCAGGCTATCCCCCAGCAGCCTTATGATTACAGCTACAACCAGGGGTACTATCATTCCTAAAAAGATTCAAAAAAGTCCATTGGAGATACTTATTTAGCATAAAATATTTATTGCATCGATTTGCTGACACGTACTGTGCTTGTAGCCAAGAGGTTTTGGAGCATTGTGTGCACTTCGAATTCCTAATCGCCAAGCTCGTACAAGAAATACTCTATTAGCGAAATAAAGCGGTCGGTTGGTCGAAGGTTCTTACCGATGACGTGCTGATTTCAATGGAGTGGCCTTTTTATTTTGCTAAGGCGAGCGGTATTTCTTGCGGTTGACTACTGTATACAGTCGAGTCGGTAAACATCTTCTTCTCTGCATGGTGCTACTGGTTACTGACCCGATGTGCCAGCCCCTATCGCCGACCATGACGTCATGCACGATGTGACTCAGATGCACGTCTTGAGTCGTTTGTACCAGAACTTCGTGGTTATGTAGTTAAGGTTCAATATGACTCAGTAGGGTAACATGTTTTCAGCCAATCAACTGGGGTAAAACAAGATAAGCACAGCTCTACAAGTAGGAGACTGAAGCCGTGCATAGCAATATCTCCCACTGAGTGGAGTGATAATTGTTGCAGCCTTGGCACATACAAAATAACCACCCGTTCATGTGACAGTTAATGGGCCCGCGGTTCACATGATGGATCAAACCGGGTATTATTGCTTGGGTCGAGTGGCTCCGTCGTATCAAAAGACTGGTATTATAGGTTTCACTACTTGCAGGTAATATTGGGACTGAGCAAAGTATTTCGTGTCAAGTCTGGCACAGGTGAAACTAACTCTTTGTTATCTTGGCGCAACTCTAATTACTTGTAGCGATCTTGTCCCAGTGCATGGAATAAATACGACCGACAATAGAGTGCTGGGTGGTCGTATCGCACTTCTCGTGGTGCCAAGCTCCTATCTACACGACATCATCGCGAGGTGAGAGCCACAGTATCGAAAGTCGTGTACGTGACCTGGAACCGGATGGCCAAATCCACAGCGGGCGCAGTTCGCGGCACTCTTTAGAGTTGATTATTTGCCGTATATATGCTGGCATGATGATGTTCACGGCAACACATGTCACGTGACCTGACGGAAGCAGACGAGCTGGCTTACAATGGTACGATACGCCTCCAACAAAAGCCCGTTTACTGAAGCTGTATGGGCGGAGGAAAAGAAGCTTGTGCAATGACAGTCCACGGATTCAGCTCACCCCAGCATAACCGCCCGGAATGCTCGCTACTTGGCACCTTGGCGCAAATATACAACGGACTGGCTAACGGTGTACATACGGAGTACATAATGTGTACACTTGAAGCTGCGCACTGTACGTGCGGTTCCTGGCAAGAGGTAACTCCGGCCACAGACAGTACATCCAATCTCATACCAGCGCATAACCCACAGTTGTGGTACAGTAGTGTGGTGTATTTTTCAGTTTCCATTCTAGTCCAGCGCACTAAATGTCTACATTGGGAAGCGACTTGAATTTCCCTTTCCTCACCTTAGACTGGAAAAGTTGGGTGCTTAAACTGAACAACTCTGTTTCCCAATTTTGGCTCAGCGTCATGTCTCATTGGAACCTTCTTCGGGTGGTGGATCTGAAATCTGGGGGTCTCTCTTCCCAGCACTGGGTAGATGGTGGTTATTTGAGCTGTAGACGCTGTCACGGTGAGGAATTATCAGCAGAATTTCTGCTCACTGTGACAGGAAATATTCAAGGAAAAAGATCAAGCCACACTTTGGTCTAAGCGCTCAAATTATTTACAAGTAGCCTTGTGGACCTGAATCTGTACAGTCGGGCCTTCATAATTTCTTTTCCTGCGTCATAAAAATAGCCTACAGTGTTACCCGGCCCGAAGACAAATGGCCATGTCGTTCATCTCACTGTAGAGAATGGTGTTTAAGGTTTCCTGTGCTCTTTGGGTTTGTCTGGACGAGCTAAAGCCAATTCCAGTTCCAGATTTTCTAAGGAGCCTAATGAACAGATACATGCGGAAGCCATAGATCGTTTTTTATATACAGTCTCGATGCGACCCGCTCAATATCCTTGTATGTATACATTGAAAACGAGTTATTCGTCTAACATGTCTCAACCGTTTGTGCGCCGGGAGCTCTTGATTCGAATCCCTTATCAGGTCTGCAGCTCTGGTTTCAGATGAGAGGCGCAGCAAATGGCTCCGTCCCCGACACTCTCTGCTGGTGTTGTAGGCTAAACCAAACAGAATTTGGGCCAATGACGGGAGCAAGGAACTGGCAGGTACGAAGCACCAGCTTCTGCAAGTGTGATGGGACCTGTGGGGGTACTGTACGTATGTGGAGGCAAGTCCAACAAGCTGATGTTACTATGGGGAAGGAAATAGATGGGCTCTGTGCGGGGCTACGAGTAGTAGCGTAGCAATCACGTGGAATACTGAGGGGTACACTTATCAATAGGAGGCCTGGTACGATAGACTGGCTGGGTTACGGACATCTGTCCTGTCATACGGCCATCTTGATTTTGGGGTTCTTCGGGAATACGTTGGTAGTTCCAGGGACTGGTAAATAAACGAGGAACGGCGTGAAGAATAAGTCCCTGATTAGAGTATTTCATCGTGAGGCTTTCGCAGTACCTGGTACAGAGCAGCCAGGGTATTTTTCTTCTTGGTTCATGACCTGGCCTAAGTGCACCTTAGTCTAGAACATTGAACTTTGGAGCGAAAGCTGATAACTCAGAAAATATCCATGCTACTGCTACGACAAGATAACCGGTTGCTTCGTTGGGATCAGCTGATACTCGTGGAGGCTCTTACTGGTCACATGAGTGAATATATGTCTGGATTCGAGTCATATATGATACCCCACTTAAGTTGTCACTTTAATTGGAATACGACGCGACAAATAAAGCCTGCGAATACGACTCTTGAGTCGCAGATATATCCCACCGGACATGACCGGCAGGGTCGGATTTATGACAAGACCCAGACGCAGTATAGGCAAGGGGGTATCAATAGATCTGTGAGGTTTCAGTGAGTCTTATGGTTGTCATTCTGTGGCCGTGGAGGAAATATTGGTAGCACAGTTGCAGTTTTCGCCTTCTGATCCACTCCTGCTACAGAAGTTACCGCAGTGCGCGGTTCGATCAGTCCCCCCACGTGTGGCTTATTTTTGACAATCCTATTGATGCAATTCTGTGCATGCGCATCTTTGAGTTGGGTGGGCAATGACAGAAAGCATGGGTCTGTGTGATTTGTTCACCCAAACTGATCGGAGCTTTAGGTGGCAAAAACAAGCGGGGCCAACCAAAAATTATCGTTCAATATTTTGGGCTGCCGCAACGCTACCTGCAAGTAGAGACCCTTATGTGGCCAGAAGGTCCTGCTGGCTCAACGTTGCACTAATGACGGGATTATCCTCACACACGCACCTGAGTTGGTCTACTGTATGTATGGGTAGTGTGTATGTATGTATGTACTGGCTGGCACCACACTAAGTTACATAGAACAAGGTTTTGGGAGGAACCACCATATTGTCTATTAATAGGCTTTTAGGTTGGATTCTGTTATCGGATAGACAGATTATCCAGTGAGAGGGGGTCTTGAGAGGTGCGTGGTTAACCACGCTATAATGATGACAAAAATGCCAGACTCGATGTTCTAGGTATTTGTGTAACTTTATATAGATCTGTAAAGTTTGATTCTCAATAGCTCAAAAACTCTTGTTTCTATAGCGATATCAAATAGTAGGAATTCTCTTCCCACCCAAACTCTGAGAGGGCCCATGATATACACTTGTGTAAGTTTAGGACGCCTGAGGGGAATGATATATTGTACTTTGAGCACGTGGAAATTGTTTCGCAAATTACGGGTGTTAGAGGAACGATTGATTGAATCTGAAAGATGCCTGGTTATCCCCAGTGTATCTATTATATCTTTGTCTGGCCTTGAGTGGTCTCAGGTCCTATTGAAACCTTTCGAACTCGCCCTAGCATTTCTTGAAATTCTTCCACTGTTCAACAAGCATGAACCTTGTTGTAAGCGACCAAATGTTTGTATAATTCATGCGTCGTGCAGTTGCCTAAAACGTCCGCATTTGCATGAGACAAAGAAAGTGAAATGTCTCAAGGGTGCCTTTATAAAAAATGGCCGATGGCATTTTAAGCGATATCTAAGCTGAACGATCTGGTCTTGGAATTCAGCATCTGACCAGCTATTTTCGACTCATCACCCAACCATGCTCGACAACATTTCTCAGGCCTGTATCGATGTTCTCAACATCACCAATGGCCTCACCGTCAAGCAAATGATCCACTCGATCGAAAGCAATTACCCAAGTGTGGATCTGTCGCCCAATCCTTCGATTCTGGTGGCTGCTCGCATCAATTCATACATTCGACGGCTGGAATTGGGCCAATTGGATACAGAGTCCACTTTTGTGCAAAAAAAGCTGTCCGACAACCACCCCAAGCGAATGATTTACACCATCATTGACCGTCCTGAGCCTGAGGAGATTGAGCGGGAGCGACGAGAGCGTGAGAAGGAGAAGGAGCGAAAGAGAGAGCGGGCTGGAGGACGGGATAGCGCAGATGCAACCTCCAACAAACGACGGCGATCGTCTAACGAGTCAACCAACACAAACAGCGAGTCAGCTGAGGAGGAGGAGATTTCGCCAACTCAGTCCACCTTCCCCACTCCGTCGTCCCCTCTGTACATGACCTCTCCTCAGAGATACTCTTTCCACCTGCCTTCGGACGATGATCTCTCTTCTCTTGACGACTCTGATGATGAGGAGTCTCGTCTGGAGGTATCTTCCACTGCCGCAACCACTCCCATCAACCAGGAAGAGGATGATGAGCAGGAAGAAATCAAAATGGCACCAATTATGGCACACGTGACCCCACACAAGCAGCGGGGTCTCGATCAGACTCTCGCTCCCTCCCCCGATCTCTCTCTTGACATTACCAAGCTCTTCAATCCATACTACGATACTCTCAAGGAGCCTCATCACGCTGGCATTGGCCACCTTGGCTGGATCAACGATGAAGAGGAGGTTGGATGCCCCGAGGAAATGAGCCTGGGCGATCTGGAGGAGTGGGTTAGATAGAGGATGACGAAAGCGCACGACCACCACAATCTCACGAACAAAATCATAAGTTGTTCTGTGCACTGGATGCACGGGGCTTCTTACGATGACTCTCAACAGTCAACTAACAAACATTCCAAACTATTTATTATCAATGTATTCTATTTATATCTGTGGGTGCTGTACGAACATACACTTTTGATCTGCCTCTTTCTCCCTCTAACTATCGCTCAGCTTTGCGCATTTGTGTCCATTCTTCACTTATCAGTGACATCCCACTTGTGCGCACTTCAAAAAACTGTAACTATTATAGACGCTGCACCTACATGACGTCACCATCTGGCGCTGTACTTACTAATATTCAAGGGCCGCGGATGTGACAGTTCATACGCGCGGAATGTTTTGACGCAGGAGACAATCCTGTACTGTAGACAGGCTCCGCCGCCATGCAAAGACCATTCGTGTGGGCAAAGAGCGCAACATACGACCTTCCTCTTCGGAACGATACATACATATGTATGTACTTGCTCTAATATGAGCCATTGGTGCTTATCATTAGTGTCACGATGTTTCATGCTGCATATTTACTGTAGTGTACCATTCTCGGATGTCGATTTTGTGCCGTTTCTTCTACAATTCATAGCCGCCCGAGTTGCACCAGTTGTGAAAACTGATTTCTGCACAAGGCCGATCGATATCTGTCCGGTTCTGTCATTTTCAGATACGCCGTCAGAGTGGATAATTTCCAGCGGATTGCGAATCGAGCCAGGATGTGGGGAGCTGGGTGACATCTGGTCCTGTTTGGCAATGTCACAGCGCGAAGTTTTCCGTCCACACCTTCGTCTCAATTAGGCAACTGTCCGTTCCATTTTAAGGTTGTGGGTCTATAATTCCGCTTTAGAAGGAGGTTGGGAGCGGTGGAATAAGGTTTTGGTTCGACGCTCGAAACAGATGCTCTCATGACAAGATACTTTTGTGCGGGGAATGTCATATCGCCACCGGTTGCGGGTGAGGAGAGCCTCGTGTTGTACTTGTATGTCAGCAAAGTACAATCGGCGAGGGGGTGTTCTCCTCGTGTAGAATCGCGTCCGCTTACTTGTACAAGTACAGGCACACATGTAGCAATGGTTGAGTTGGGAGTCTTAAGTGGACTGCATATACCCAAAATGCAGTAAAGACACCTTCGTTGATACGACGGGGAGGTGTCACATTGTTTCACAGTCGAATGACGTTTGCAATTATTTGAACCTTTTGAGAGCAAGTCCATCAGGCGAGTTGTAAAATCTAAACTACCCGTACTCTTGCAAGTGTACTTGTAGTATTATGTGTTCTCGTCCTGGCAAGCCATGTTCCCCTCCCAATGATAGTCCTCTCTTGCACGATGCCCATTGCCTGAGAAGTCAAATGCATCGCTGCATGGAAATCGCTGCAATGGTGTGGTTTCTAATGGAGAGTGGTGTAATCACAAAAGTGTCTTTGTCAGTAGACATGACCAGTCTCATCTGCTCTGGATGTCTCCCTGCACAATCTATGACCATCCTCTCGCAGGTAAACATGATTCTTGGACCACTTGACCACTGCCCCCTCGACGTACAGCATGAGAGAAGGACCATTTGAGGGGGGTGCAGAGTGAAGGGGGTAGCTCATCTATCCGTGAGTGAGGTCACTGATCTCTGAGCTTGCTGACACCAGTGGTATTGATAACCACTACCGTCACAGGCACTTATCACACGAGTCTCAGAGCTCTTGATGTTAGCTTCCCTGAGCAAACCACGTGAAGCAAATCTCCATCACAAATGATGAAACGTATCTCGTATGTAGTAATACCACCACACAGAACCTGGACTGGTCGAGGCGTCTGATTACATACGTAACTTGGATAAGCCCAAGCTGTGGCATATATGGGATAATCGAAACCAAAACTATTCATGTTCCAGAAACCTTGCAAGGCCAGCAGCTATAAGAGAACTACATCTGTGTTTCTAATAAGTGTCATCGACACACAAGCAAATCACTAGTCGTAACATCATTCGTTAAATATTTACAGTAAATCTCCGAAAGAACGAGAGCGGCTGTACAGTACATGTGGTCTGCCATCCACGTCCTACAAACCCCCTCTAGGCTTCATCAAGCCTCCGACAACATCAAAGCTTCCTTGACACGCCTTGAAGAGCTCACTAACGCCGAAACCCTGTCCCGTAGCCGAGTACTTTTGGGCTGTATTTTGAAGTGCACGGGAGTTGACGAACCCATTGCAGTCAATGGAACCATTCCTGTACAACTCCTCGTAGGCATCCAAAGCAGCCTGCCGAATCACGTTTCCAGGAACCTCCCCTGAAGAGCCCCAGAGGCGGTTTCCAGGGGTGCTTGATGACGCGATGCCCGAGTAAGAAGAATTCCAGGGATCGAACCGATGCTGCGAGATCGGCAGAGTACTCGACGGTGGAGAAATGGGCTGGCTGACTTGTTCTGGAGGGTTCACCAGACCAATGCTTCCCAGATTTCCCACGTTTCCACCAACAGGCCCAATGTTACCAACTGGATTTTTCACGTGACCAGGAGTCACAGGACCCGGCGAGACGTGATTGATAGATGCAGGGTGACCATTAGCAGGCTGCTGACCCACCTGACTTGGACTGCCGATTGTGCCTATAGCTCCTGCAGGGGCGATATGGCTGATCGAGGTTCTGGGTGTACCCGGACCCGATGGAGGAGTGCTGGGGGTCTGTGCAGGTCGCAAAAGCGAATCCAACAGAGATTTGGCGTTGCTGGTGGCGCTTCCAGGGCTAGGGGTGTGTCGCTCGGGAGCCATCTTGCTCGTGGGGTCAGGAGTCAGTCTGTCCAGCAGAATCTGTGACTGAGCCACGTGTTGCGTAAGGCCAGGAGGGAGTTGAGGAGAAGGGGACTGAGGAATGGGGGCCACATGGGCCATAGGCGCTGTCTGGGGTACTGGCTGTTGCAGACCTCCAAGAGAAGTACCAGGCTGACTCGCAGGGATCTGGGTCTTTCCAGGAAGAGGTTTTGAAAGAGGAATCGACATGGAAGCACGCTTTTCACGCTCTTCTTCGAGCTTTTTTCTTTCCCGCTCCTCCTTGATCCTTTGTCTTTCCTGCTCTTCCTCCAGCCTCTTCTGCTCGCGCTCCTTCTCGAGCCTCTCATGTTCGATTCTCTCGGCCTCCAATCTTTCATTCGCAATTCTCTCTTCCTCCAACCTTTCCCTCTCTCTCCTTTCATCCTCCTTTTTCTGCTCACAGGCCCTGGTTTCCTCCTTCTCCCTCTCCTCCTTTTCCTTGTTTAATCTCATGCGTTCCTCTATCTCTCTGATTCGAGCAAGTCGTTTTTCCTCCTTTTCGCGGGCCAGTCGTGCCTGCTCCTCTTGACGAGCCTTTTGCTTAGCTTCCGAAGCAGCCTTTCGGGCGGCCTTTTCCTTTTCCTTTTCCTGCTGTTTGCGCTCAGCTTCCAAACGCAGCTTCTCAGCCTCTTCAGCCTCACGCTTTTCACGCTCTGCTCGCTCAGCTGCAGCCTTCTTCCTTTCCTCTTCCTTGACAGCCTTCTGAGCGCGCTTTTTCTCCTTTTTACGCTCTCGTCGCTGCTGGTCACGGGCCTCCTTTTCCAGATCCAACGTCTTCTTCTCCTCCTCCATCTGCTGCAGCTCAGCCTTGACCTGCTCGGCCACGCTTTGCTTGTAAGCATGCAAAACTCGCTGCTCAAACATGCGAGCGGCGAAAATCTGGAACATACGACGTCCCTCCTCCATCCGCTGGTTAGCTGTAAGAGATTCTCCGGTTTGAGAGTACTCTGATGAATAGTCCGAGTAGTCCGAGTCGTTTTCATACTCTTCATTGTCGTTGTCGTCGTCCACCACCATAGGCTCTTCATCGTCGTCATCCTTGATTTCCTCAATGCGACCTGCCCGTTTCTCTGCTAATCGCTCCATCATCTCAATGAACTTTTTGCCGTCATTGGTCAGGAGATCATCAGCCACAGACGAGACATCAAGGCTCTGCACATCTTCACCATCCTCAAACCCATAGGGCTCATCCTCCTCCGTGTCGCCTTCCTCGTCGATTTCCTTGCCAAGATTTTGCGGCAAAGGTCGAGTTGTCGCTGTTGGTGCAGAAGCTAGCGAGAGACGTTGCGCAGCCTCGCTCAACTCACCTGCGGTGTTGTTGCCATCATGATGGCCTCCTCGCAACACGTCGTCGGCCTGGAAAAACCCCATGCTAGGCAGCGGCAACAATGGTAGGTCCTTGGACTCAGCCAGAGTGTCCAGCTCCTTGTAGTAATCGGCGTACAACGTTTCCAGCTCCTGTTCAATGGCCACACGTTTTCGTCCACAAATATCGCATTCACACGTGTTCTTCTGCTGGCGTTTCATCTTGTTGAGAACGGCCTCCTTCTCCACCTGAACCAAATCCCTTCGTTGCTCAGACGTCAAGGAGAGCCAGAAGTACTTGATCGTCTGTCGCTCCATGCTTGGAGAAAGACCGGAGGCCGGAGACGGGGGGAAGGTGTCATTGACCGACTTCTTGAGACGCGCCAACTTTTCGGCCTTCAACTTGGCCTCCATGACCCCATGGACAATGCTGCGTTCATCCAGGTCGATACTGTCAATGATCACCTGCTGGCCCTTTGACTTCCTCTTTTTCTTCTTTTTCGATTTGGGCTTGGAGTCCTCCGCACCCCACTCGAAACTCACATTTTCCGTCTTGAATGTCTCGCGGGCCTTGAGGTTGATCACCCGCTTGCCATCCTTGGAATATATGGCCTTTTCCATCGTTCCAGTGTGTAGCTGTGCTTTTTCAGTTGCACAAGGCACATGGACTGGTACTTATTTTAGCTTTCATGGCGAAAACGAACCTTTAGGTTTGGGAAGGTCCACCCGAAACAGGTTATGAGAGGGGCGATGGCTCAGTATTGTTCCTGCCGAGCTACATCTGAGTAGTTGCACAAGTCGAGTTCCCCCTATTCCATAACTACCAAGGTACTTAATGCGCCTTTTCAGGGCGTGTGTGGGTATGACTAAGCTGTTAAAGAACCCTAAAGAAACTGATGATTAAGATGAGCGAACGAATACGCACCTGAACTGACTTGTGGATCAGTGGTAAGCGAATTAATAAGAGCCTGTTACTAAGCGGAGAGTTACATAGATTGATCGTTTATCATAACTCTTCTCGATATGGTCATTGGCAGAGGCACCTGTAGTTAGCTCACAGGTTGGCTTCACCCCCCTGGGATTTGCCACTTGAGCACGCTTACATAACCCAGGTGCTTCATGCATGACAAACCTTGATTATATTTTTGTGGTGAGTTCTCGAAATCAAACTGATCTCACTACAAAAAAGACACACAAGAAAATGCGCTCGAGCCGAGCCGTATGGAGACAAGCGAGCAAGGCGAGCAAAGCGAAGCGCTCAAAGCCGTCTGGACCTCATACTTCGAAACCTCTTCTCAAAGAACAACATCATGTCCCAAAGGATGCTCTCTTTAAGCAGGCTAGCTTCGTGGATCGGATGAAGATGCACCTGGAAACGCGGATCGAAGACCCTTTACTCGCTGATAAACGTGCTGGACTGGAGTACGCCTGGCGACTTGCCTTCGACACCAATTACGTGCCTCTCTCCAAAAGGAAACACAAGGCATCGAGCATGGCCTCGGTCGTCACCACAAATCAGAAGGAAAGGGAACTAGAAGCGGGGCTAATGGCTTTAGCAAATGACGAAGACCCTGGCGAAACTTTCCGAAAGATCCGAGATGGGCACCCGCTGCCAGGATATCAGGCTGAATGGGTGGACATGGCAGTCACGACTTACTATGCCGAGGAGGATATAAGCTCGTACCGAAAGGTGCCTAAGGGATGGTCCCGAGAGAAGAACCTCATTTCTCGTGATCACACGTTCGTCAAGTCTTCACCTACCATCGAAGATATCAACCGACCTCCGAAAATTGGAGATCTGATTGATGTGTCCATCAAAAAGAACTTGTCCGAGATTGGCATCATTGGCGAGATCTTGCCATCAGGAGGATTCAATGTGGTGATGATCAGTGGTGAGTGTCGACACATTGAAGGCGGTGTGGCTTTCAAGATGCCCTTTACAAACCCGGCCATTATGGAGGACTTCTCTATCACCGTCGATGACACGCAAATGACCCATGTGGGAATCAGACCTGCCTTGGTGCAAGAAATGACTGAGTTCCTGCGACGAGCCAAACTTGCCAAGACGAGAGTGTTGGATATGCTGCAGAAAACGGTCATTCCACAGAGAGTCATCACTCTCAACGATTTGGTAGAGAGAATGTCACCACACATTGCTCTGGACGATTCGCCGCTGACTCCAGCAATGATGTATTATGCCACATACCTGGCAGTCCGAAGCATTCCTGCTCGGTGGGTGATTGGCCCTGGTCAGAACACGGCCATCGAGCTACTTTACATCAACGCTTTGGACGTTGCAGCTTCGGAAACAGCCATTAACACCGTCAGAGAAGGTGGATTGACTCTTGACAAGATTGTCGATCGGTTCGAGAATGTGCTTTCTGGCACAGTCACGTTGGATTCTCTGCTACTTACCCCCCAAGAGCGGGCTATCCTTCTCCTTGTCAAGCGCTTCGCTCTTGGCGAAGTTTCACACAACGACATGGCCGCAAAGGCCAATGTGGGAGTGTTCATGCGTAAGCTGACTGACTATGGTGAAGTGATCATCACTCAGACTCTATGTATGGAGTTTCTGCGCCGACTGGGATACATTCCTGACGATATCAATCCCTGGAAGAAGGCCTTCAAGCTGCAGATTCCTTATCAAGGCTCATCTGAACAGCAGGACGAGGTCCAGACCATGTACGACCGACTTACGGGTGCCGACTTCACCGAGGATCTCTCAGCAAAGGTGCGTCAAGACTGGGTGGGGGAGAAAAACAGGCCGTTTTCACACTTCTATTGCATTGACGGCCCCGATGCCCACGAGATTGACGACGGTGTTGCTCTGGAGACCCGCCCTGACGGGTCCAAGTACATCCATGTTATTGTGGCCGATCCGGCTTCCTATTTCGGGGTCACTAGTGACGTTGCGCATGCTGCTCAAAGCCGAGTCACAACAGCCTATTACCCCTCTGGAGTCGTAGGAATGTTGCCCCAGGTCGTGCAGGAGTTTGGACTGCTACAGAAGGGAGGTCCCGTGAGATCTCTGGTGATCTCCGCCAAGATTAATGCTGGCGAGGATGTCTCCAAGAGTCCAATCGATATGAGCAGTGCGGAGATCAGACTCACGAAGCTCGATGGCGGTGTGGGACTGACTTACGGACATGTGGAGGGTGTTTTGAACGGTTCCCAAGAGTCGGATCACAAATCAAACCTCAAGAATTTGCACTCACTGTCGTCTAAACTCCGTGGACATCGAATTAAGTCCGGAGCCGTCAATCTCGACGTGCCCAAGGTTCGTCTCGATAGCAAGGCCGGAGAACTAGGCCACGTGACCGAAGACTACCCGGAGGCATCTTTGCTTGTCTCAGAGCTCATGATTCTTGCAAACTCTCTCGTCGCTTCGTTTGGTGCCAAGCATAATATTCCCCTTTTGTATCGATACCAGAACATGGAGGAAGAGGAGAACAAGAGTGTGCTAAAGTCGCGAGACCCTGCGACAGGTACCATCCCCTTCCGAGAGGGAGTTTCCTTGTGGACTACCATTGAGATGGCATACATTTCAGCCGAACCCAAGCCTCATTTTTCTCTGGCGATTCCCATGTATGCGCAGTCCACCAGTCCTCTCCGACGTTATGGCGACCTTCTCAACCACTACCAGCTACACGCCTTCTTGCAGGGCCAAGCCCCTCCATTTTCGCTCATCGACGTGCAAAAAATCATCCCCCACGTTTTTGCCCGACAGCGAACTGTCAAGAAGGGCCAGGAGGATATGGAGTCATACCGATTGAAGGAGTGGCTACTCCAGCAAGTCAAGTCTGGAGAACTTTACCCTCTCAATTGGACTGGACTGGTCTTGGAGCCACGACGACAGAGTATGGTGCGGGTCATGGTGATGGAGCTGGGAATGATTGCCGATTACCATTTGAGTAACCCTAACGTCGAGGTCGGTGATATGCTCAAGATTGGTAAGATTGTGGATGTCGATCTGATGGAGAGACAGGTTGAGGTGGCAGAGCAGTAGCCATTCATTGTAAATAGTCTGCATATGTATATAATAACTGAATGGTTAAGTCACGATGATGTAGCTGGGAGGTTGGTCAAAAAGGACTTGGGTCTTACATTGTCATTATGGCACATCGAAGAACCGGTATTGTAAGTACTAACAGTACGCCAACACAATCCCTTATTCTACGAGCACTTGTACCCCTGGTGGTTTAGCACCGCCCAAGCCAGAGGGGTTCAGGTGGAAAACACGCAACAAACAAGTCTGGCCCACCAAGCACAACCTCATGGTCTCATAGTCGCAGAGAGAAGACCCCGGCATATGCCCGAGGTGGTCTTCATGAAAAGTGAACCAGTGCACATTACCTAGAACATGCACACAGCGCTCTGTACATATGATATAGAAGACTCTCGTGTAGCACACCGCCAAGAAGACACTTGTTGAGCAGTTCTGTATATGGACGTTCTGGGCTTGGGTTGTTTCTGTGATTATTAATCCGCTACAAGTAGCAATATTACAGTATACACCTTCGGTGTAATGTAACTGCTGACAACGGACAATCTGTGAACCTTCACTGTGAACACTCGCTTCTTGTAATGCACTTCGAAACATCTCACTACAGTGTGGACCTGATAATTTGCATGGGTAATACATGAGAGGCATTTCTCACGGAGCCACAGGAAATCACGTGACACTGACATTTCGTTCGCCTCACGTGACATCCCCGGATATGACTCACACGAGCAAAAATCAAACCTCCCCCCTTGTGCACTCTAATCTCCTTAGAGGTGATCTGTTGCTGTTGATGTCAGAAAAGTATGGGGCAAGTTGAGGTACAGGTCAGAGTGGGAGCTACATACATGACGTATAAGGCTAGAATACGCGAATAGAAGGTGATGAATGAAAAATGGAGGGTTTCCAACGTAGGGATGATGAGTATTTGGCCCTACAGTATCCTGCTATAGTCGCTCTTCTAGGTGCTAAATTACAGTAGCCTGTACAAGTGTCACAAAGTTGGGAGGTTACTGCACAAATAAAACGCGGTGCATAACTTGCCTTACCAAATCCGTTCTGTGAGAAAAGCCCTATAATCCGCACCTGCCATCCTGAATAGGAATTACCCAAAGAAGAAATTCAAGTTGCGTCCAGAAAAAAATGCATGTAATAAAGTGCACACAAAGAGACGAATATAATGATGAGTTGGGGAATATTGTGTTAAAATATTGCCATTGGAAGATGGGGGAAAACAATGTAGCATTCCAGATAGCTCGATTCGACACCACACGCACTTGCAACAGCAATCTTTCCATAGCAACCCCTTTATGAAAATCTGGGGTTACGCGGGGAACACCTTGTTTACTTCAACTCTATATACTGTAGTCTGGACACACAAAAAACACTGTCTCCTTGTTAAGAGACAACGCTACATACAAAAACGAGTAGATAGGCACGGACGTGGAATGTGCAAGTGGCCGTAACCATGGGGGGCTCTGTAAAGCCCACACACGTCCAATCACGTAACTGCTGCACGATTATGTTGAGGCATACCTTCCCCATGTATTTCAATTGGTGCACGAACCTTGCATCATGACCAAGAGTACAGTATGTACTGTGTAATGTCAGAGTACTGCTACTTGTACTCGCACGTATGTACAGTCTACAAGTACGCTTCCCATGTTGTATTCATGACTCATCGATTCAGTTGTGTTAGTTATATTTTGGCTGTTAGTATGTATATTTTTAGCTGAGATTCACCTTGTGGAGCTCAATGACCACCGACTCCTCCTCGGTCAGAGACTCGGAGCTGTGTCGGTAGGTGTCTGTGGCTGGCTTTTGGAACTCGAAAATGTCGGTTCTCCAGCACCCGAACCAGCCGTTGGGGCCCGCAGAGATTTTTCGAACATCATGCCATCCCATTTCCTTGATCCACTTGTCGTAAGGGCCGGAGCCAGAAGGCCGCAAGTCGGTGATGATGATATGTCCTCCAGGCTTGCACACTCGAGCCATCTCTCGCAGAATTTCTCGTTGTGTGTCTCGGTCGTAGGATCGCAGAGCCCAGGGAGAAGTGACCAACGAGAACGTGTCTGAGGAGTAGGGCAGGTTGGTGAGATCAGCAGAGGTCAGGGTCACCAGATCGGTGTACTCCTTGGCCTTGATGTTGTTGATGATCTTCTTGAGCTGGCCCTTTTTCTTGTCATAGTTGTCCACAGCTGTGATTCCTTCAATGTGGTAGTTGGACCCCTTCTGTACCTCTCGCTTCTTCTTGCAAAGCTTCATAAGCGAAACGCCTGACCCACTGCCCACATCGAGAATGGGGCCTGAGAAGTACAGGTCGTCGTTTTTTAGGATGGTACGCCACACCTCATGTCGCCCACGGTAGTTGGCATGCATGTAAACAGACTCCCAGACGAGAACAGCTCGGTAGGGGGTCTCGAAGTGGTATTTGGTGGAGAGCTTCTCATTGTGGTCTTTGGGGTGGACTTTGATGGTCTGGTATTCGGAGCCGTGAAGAGGTGATGTGATAGTGTAGGTCTGAGTCATGTGATTGTGTGTTGTTTTGTGGTGTAGTGTAGTGTGTGTTGTGTCAATGACGTTTTGACTTCTACGTGGGCATGCGTCGATATATATATATTTCAGCCCTCTCTCTACTCATCTTCATAATGAGGTTAGCGGTTTTGTGCCACAGCCTGCATGAGATAAAGTGGCGGAATAAGGTTTCCTAATGGAGCTTAAAACCGAAACCTTGCGTTGTCCCTCTTTTTAAGGTGTTTGAGTAACGGTGGTGCGGTGCAAGGTGCAAGGTGCAAGGCGTAAGGTGGGGTAGAAACTGAGCGTAAAAAATACCTGGAAAAGTCAGTCATCCAAATAACAAAATACGAGTACCCTTTTTCTCCATGATTCTTCCAGAAAAGACACGTGACGCATATCAACGGCGCTAATACAGGATTATTTCCGTGCTACTGTAGTTATTTTAGTTTATAGGTAGGGTAACAGTCGGGTTTTGCTCTTCTTTGTTTCCATGTAAAAATGCACGTGACGTATGATTCGTATTACTTGCACGAAGAATGGCTGAAACAGACGCTATAGGCAGCCAGGAAAAAAATCATGAGTGCCATAATGAGCTTCGGATCTCAAGAATTCTGCAGATAGTGATAAAGAACTATTTCCCCTTTGTTAGGGCCCCTGGGTCATGATGCAAAACGCGGCTATTGCTCGGCACACGGCATCGTAAAAATATAGCTGCGAAAAAGCTAGAAAGACATATGGACTAGAATCTGTCATAATGGAATAGGATTTAGAAGCTTCTGGGGTCATTCAAAAGTAGAGTGCTTGGCTGAACGCGTTTTTCGAAATTAACAATTTTAAAAATCGTGATTTAATGAGTATTATTAATATTACTAAAATTCTCTGTATTTCAGGATGGTGAGGATGGTCTGGGTTTTTCTATACAACAAGTATTGAAAGAGTTGGGCGTCTCTTAGTGTTTCCTGCTAATTCTACGTGCTGCACAACCACGTGACGCTACCTATGAATCTACCTGCATTGCAGTGCATTGCATGAGCCTACCAGCATTAAAGGTAAGGTAATACGGCTCCAACACAACTACGTCAAATAGGGGGTCGATAAGGATAAGGCAGTGCATTGTGTGCGGCTGACGTTGATTTTCGGATCGGACGTTATGACCGGGGTTTGATGAGGTTGGGGGGCGTTGATATACAAATGAAACTAAAGAAGCACGTTTGTCCCGAACCCGAGATACTTGGTGAAATTTCTAAGCTCCATTGGTTCTCCTGCAAGCCATTCTCTCAAGTCAATTTTTCCGATGTTCGATGTATGTACTCGCACAATTATAGACCGCGGGGCAAAGGGGATGTGCCTCACGGAACACGGCGGGGATTATCTTAGAGTTCCAGAAAAAACTCGTAATTTGAAACCACTGTTGGGGTATTTTGTTGTGTATTTTTCTCCGGATTATTTTAAAAATATTTGCACCATATTTTCACTCTCTTAATTCCTATTGCTGGCCCCGGGTCGGATGTTATTCTAGAATCGGTTCGGAAGTTTTCTTGGGAGGTTTGCACCCTGACATTTGCGAAAGGATAATCCGAAGG
Organism: Yarrowia deformans; assembly: GCA_900519085.1. Classification (NCBI taxonomy): domain Eukaryota; kingdom Fungi; phylum Ascomycota; class Dipodascomycetes; order Dipodascales; genus Yarrowia; species Yarrowia deformans. Next base: position 418,385 of record ULGY01000016.1, on the reverse strand, counting down.
GCTATGCAACTACAAGTACGCCAACACCGCTTCCGGGCCACAGTTGCGACTCTTGTCTGGTTTTTTGTCTCTACCCCAGAAATACACCTCAGAAATTAATTTGTTATATAGGCGGCCGAATATCTCTCAGCGCGGCACAAGTTTGCTGTTGCCAAGAAAACCTCCTGGGGTGTGTGCTGTTGACGAGTTAAGCTCTAACGCTATTTACAGCCCTCTCATGACACCTGAAGGTTGCCAGGCCAAGACACTAAAAGCGCCTGAGAACTTCCATGTGAATATCATGACGTAGTCGATAAGAGACAGGTGCGGGATATTAGGTGTTTAGCAAGAGTGAATCGAACTTTGTCTTGCCCAGCCTTGCGCACCTTTAACCTCGGTCCTACAGTATACGCACAACCACTGGCTCCGCACATATTATGACACTTGTAGACCCACGTTTTTAGCACGTAAACACGTGTCTGTCAGTCTGTGATGGATGTACTTGTACAGTATTCTGTCTTGTTTAGCTGGCCAAAGGCCGTTTAGTACACAGGGGCGAAAATGATTGTGGTATGTGTTGTCACAGGTCTCTGGTGCTGTGTACTGTACGCTACGATTGCGAGTATGTCTCGTACTCCCTACTTGTACAGTTTCCCAAGTGCTTAAGCGCCGCATATTGGCATAGCCCGTAACCACGCTAGCTAGTAATAGCTACAAGTAGCTACTGGTCATAGGTACTGCTTGCGCCTGGTGATGTCTGTCATGCGCAAGTCCTACAACGTGCACAGGAACAGCTTGAACGACGCTGATTTTTAATCGGGTCTAACTCCCTGCGGAGAAGTTGAACTCGGCCACGCGTGGTTTTGCTTACATTACAACGCCCTACTCGATGGAACTCGGAACCACACGTCTGGTGTATTTCGATGTCTAACAGTGATTGTCATTTGTCACCATCCTCATCAATGTGGTCGCAAGTACGTGTCTGAACTTGTACTGATAGTCCCCGCGTGTTCTCAAGGATCTTGTACATGGAAAAGGGCTCTCCAAGACGAACGACGACACTTGGCCGATTAAAGAGACTCATCGATCATTTCGGTTCAAGGGGAAGCTATTGAAAAGTCCCATGAGTCTCACTCGTGCAACAGTCCATGAGTTGTGTATATGTTCTGTATCTACCGCAAATCGTGCACTGTACTTGTACCGGTAGTTTATGGCACCAATGCATAAACATAATGGTTGATTTAATAAATATAGATTCATTAAGTTTTGTAATGTTTCTTTTATTAGACATCAAGGTTACCAACAATTTTTGATGGGGATAGTTGGAAGAAAGTGAGGCATTTAGTGCTGTGGTTGAGGTTCTAGTCTAATCGTCAAATGAAGTGTTGCTGTGTGAAGCCCCCCTCGAGTTCTTGACGCTAGTCCAACTTTCACAGAGTTACTTTAACTCAAGCGTCATTCCTGTCTACTCACGTGCATCTCGTAACTGTATTGTTGAGGAGTTAGGGCTACTGTGGAGTAAAGCTTAAATCGGTTGCCTTAAACTAGCAGGATTAAATCGCGCAAAATACCATCACTGAGGCTTGGTTGTCATCGAAGCTGCGGAATGCTTGGGTGTGAGCTACAGTACCTCAATGTTGTCCAGCTATGAGTTGAAAATGCAAGCAAGATGAGACTAAGAACCTAACTTTGGGGCTTCGACCTCGTACGGTAACCTCTAGTGCAGCCGTACGTTTCTTTTTCGTAATATTGCGGAAGAGGAGCATAGATAGCCAGACACACATTCTGCTTCCACAAGACCTGCCAGCAATCTCCCCCAATCCACCCGCTCATCGAACATCGCCCTCTTCTCCCACCTACAGTACCTTGCAACTGACTTACCTCACAGAGGTAACTAAACCAGGAGGAATAACATCATTGTTCTCACGATTGGTTGATGGATGGTCCCACATAAAGTGGGATTCACATTCCCATTAAAAGATTATGTACGACTTTGGTCCAAGTATTTCAATTGATATAGTTGAGCATGTAGTTGAAAGATGCTAACTAAACTGTGCTTACATCAATGAACAATGCATGGGCAGGCGCCAAAATGGCAACAAATGAACCCGCTGAGAAGAAGACACCGAGTATAAACCTCGGGTAGCATGACGAAACAAAGTTTTGCCCGATGCCATTGAATTATCGCTGGAATACAAAATTCTTGTAAAGCTGTCGTTTCGCACGTGCTACTGAACGGGAATTGGATTAATTGACCTACAATAGGTATAGTAGTGCGTAGAAATGCGGTGTCGCTCAAATGCTATCTTTGAAACCGGGATTTGAAATTTACTCAAGAAAAAACCTCAAAGTTCGTGCTTAGAGAATATCAACAGGATGAAATTGGATGGATAAAGTAGCGGGGACTTGCTCGTTCAAATACTGTCTGACACCTCTGAAATGCTATTAACCATGTCTACCGTTTCTACCGCACTCAAGTCATTACAGCTCTTGGACCCTGCTGTCATGGTCTGTGGCTCATTCATGTCGAAACATGAGTACACCAGGATAACCGCAATAAAATCGCAAAGAGCTCGGGATCAAACCTGAAAGAAGAGGGGACTTGTAAAGAGTCTAACGATAGAAGCTATAATGACTTCGAAATTCTATTCAGTGAATATGACTGACATTCATTACACACAAGTCAGAATTCTTCATCTGGCGAATGAATAAAAGCTGTTTTCTACTAAAATAAATAGGCGTTGGAAAAACACTAGTGAGAGTGTGCTGGCAGACAGCATTTCAGTGATGATTGGATTTTTTGTTCGCTGTGTTTTGCGTGATTGACGATGTGGTCAATTTTGAAAAGTCGTGGAAAGACGCGAATAAAATCACCAACACTCTAAACTAGTCAGCATGTTGAAAAGAATAAGTTTCAAGTAGATCAATTTGCTGTCTTTTAGAATTTGGAATATATTCGTTTAGTTTTGCACCTATGAAAAATCTGTGCTTCTTTCATCAGAATTTGGAGGAACTTGACCAATAAAATCGTAAAGACTGGAAAACCAACATTGTTACACTCTTGTAGACTGTAGAATTGCTCTCAGAGTGCTCTCAACAAGTTTACGATTTTATTTGCCTCCCAAGCACGCCAATTTCATTTTCTACCTCTTTTCACAACGAGATAGACACCTGGGCACTCTCATGACATGATTATATGCGGCATTGATCTTAGCAGCATATTGGCTGAAGCTTTCGTATCAGTTAGCTGCATACTGAGATCGTATTCCCCAGAAGGGGAAAGCATGACAGATTTTAGTAACACAGGGATATAGCTGTCGATAAAATCGACACAAGAAGAAGAGTTTAATCAAGAGGAACCACCGACAATTCTTCGCATTACCGTAATTTCCCGGGTGTCTTAGCGATTTCATTGGGCTCTAACTGCTCAAAATCGTGTGTTGTGACTCAAAGCACGGATTTATGGAACATGACGTTCTAGTTTCCGTTAAAATGACCTAATGGACAGGAAATGTTTCGGGCGTCAACACTAAGTGTGTCTGTAAAGATCGTCAGTTGGGATATCCCATTATCTCGCAACCTGTCCAGGGGTCCAGTTATGTCTTTGCAGTTTAGCTGTGGTGAGGATAACGACGTGGTCAGAAAACTTAGATCAACGCAGATCGTCAGAGTCAGAAGTGCCTGGTGAGTGGGTTCTTTGTTGTATCGTGTTATCTCGCGACCCTGTTGATTCGAAAAGATGAACTGGTTTTCCCATGACCATTGTACCCAGTACATTCAGTATCACACTGAATGTTAACAAAAGTCACAGTGGTGGCATCATGAGATGCATCAATACCACTGTGCGTATATCGAGGTGACATCTCGTAAGACAAGCGCTTTTCCGAGGTATCCATGACTGTGGGTATGTGAGATTCTTTGTGGTGGGTGCTGCCGTCCCCCTGACATGTCGTAAGTCGGTTTGCGGTAAATGTGGTATCACTGTGGTCCTCGACCCCTGTTGAATAACTTCTGACACTTGTAGTCCTAAGGTGGATGGCATTATGATGGAATGGTTCATGAGCGAAGTTACACTTATCCCAGTGCATAAAACATGCACGTTTTATCTTCAGTCATGTTTCCAGACTAGTTAGCCGAGTAGTTAAGAGTTTCTTTGAGTAAAACCGACTCGCTATAGTCAACACCGTTGCAACAATAAGTAGACCAAATGTAACGATAGAGATACTGTTAGAGAACTAGTAGATCTGCAAATACTCTACTAACATTTTGAAAGAACTCCCGTCCTATCACCTTTAAAATTCATTTAGATACGGACAGTTTGTGTGATTTTCAGAACAGCTGGCGTGATGTAACTTCTTGTGAGCCGAAATCGTTTGAACGGACGCACACTTGTCCCCATATTACATGGAAACAGAGTATCGCTCTGATGATACTATTGAATCCGGAATTGAGATTTTTTTTAAGGAGAAGTCTGAAGTTGTTGTGCTGTTGGTAGCCCCAAGATAAAGGCCAACTAAAACACATTACTGAGACCCTTACTGAAAAACACTGTTTAGAGTCTATGCAGAGTTTCCTGAGACTGATGGCAATTCAACAGTTACCGTTGATGACTGCTATTGAATGCTCCTATCATCCCTTACGTGTTCCTCCCATAGTGAAAGTTTGAATATAGTGTTAAAGCGCCAATAAAATTGCTAGACCGTCAGAATATGAATTTGTAGAAGTATGAATCCAGCCGCAAGATAACGATGGCAATTTTTACCCGGTTTATATTTTTTTCAGTCAGTATGGGTGATTATTGTAGCGAGCTGATCGCAATTCTGCGATTAAATTACGACTACAAAGACAACGACTGGAATGAGTCAGTGATACCAAGCTTCTCAACGCAGGATAATTTCTGGCCGCCTACTGGGTGTAATTCGATTTTATTGGCGGTGTTCTATGTGTCTGATGCCCCAGTCCACTATCACAATGGGCTTGAGCAACACCAATAAAATTGCCATCACATTCAGATTGTCGGAATAATATAAAACACAGCTATAAAATCATCATCAAGTGATTCTTGTTGGGGTTCGGATTTTATTCGCTTAGTTTGACACATATACTGATTCTGTACATGATTTATCAATGAAATGTGTAAAGTCGATGAATAAAATCTCAATGGGTAAATGAATATATCTATTGCATTCCAATAGACTATTAGATAGCTTTCTATTCCCCATTCACATGTTGAGAGATGTTCACGTTAAAACTCACCTATCGGTACTTACACATGGTTTCGTCAGATCGAGATAACACAACGAGCAAGACAGTGGTATCCTAACAGCTATCACAAGGAAAGTATTTTGTCTGTGTCCCAGTGCTGTTATAAATCTCATTTGCAGCATCCTAAGGCCGCATTCTCCGCAAATAGATTTTGAGAACCGTAGTGAATGGAACAGATATATCACCATGAACAAAATCGTTGTCAGACGGAGAATAGTACCACAATGTACTGGTAGTTCTCGTTGACATTTAGCTGATGTGATTCGGATTTTACTGGGCTTGTGCTGCTCAAAATCATTTGTAATTTTCGACGTACAGTATAGGAAGTTGGGGACGGTGTATAAGCGATGCATGCAACAATGCTATATTGCGATACGATCATGTCACCGGACCACAGACTGTTTGGGTTCCTCTTTATAGCAAATCACCAGCTTTACTAGTATAGTGACCGTTTAATGGACTAACTAACCAAGTAATGTAATGTGTGCGCGGGTGTGTTTTTCATGGAATTCCGTGAAGCGTGACTTGTTAGACAGAAATCGACTTTCACAGATTCATACCATCAGGGTCAGTGGTAACCAACTGGCCAGGCAACCACCCATCCAATCGCACTTTGTTGGGGTTGACCTACCAGTGCATAAACAGCAACCATGGAGGAATCTGGGCAATATCGCTGAAATTCGGTGCGCTAAATTATGTGGGTATCACCGTGGATCAACACCGACTGGTAGAGAGAACTGTTTAATAGAATCAGGGGAGCATAGTGGTAACACTGGGCTCAGTACACCGATGTAGATATCCATGTGTTCAACATCATAACATTGTGACGAAGGGTGAGTCTCTGGTGATCAAAGGGAATGTTGATACATCACCGTGGGTATCCTGAGCCGACGCCTATGAGACGAGCACATTACTATCTTCTCCGTAATGCCTGTCTATCTGTGTAGTCCGTGTTGCATTTTGTGTGACAGTTTGCAGGTCGATTCTCGCCATGGCCAATGTCGCACCATCATCGCTGAACTTGGTGAAAGCGTACCAACCATCTATGGTTTCGTCAGTTAGATGGTATCATGATAGATTGATGGGTGATTGGCATGGCTTGTACACAAAGGGCGTTGTTCCGGCGTTTTGGCTCTACAATCGTAGTTTATGGGGAATTACAAATAAGGATATGAACTATTCTTGTTGGGGATAGCTAGAAAAAAGTGGGCCTTTATAGTGCTGTGGTCGCGGATCTTGTCCAATTTAAAAAAATTTCAATGGAAACATTGCAACGCGAACCCCCCCTCATGTTCTTGACGTTAGTCCAATTTTCATAGAGTTATTTCAACTCTAGCGTCGTTTCTGTCTATTGGGGCGTTGGGGCAAAAATCAAACTGATGAGTAAAGCTTAAATGGGTTGCCATAAAGTAGCGGGATATGATGGAGCAAATGAGGCATTTAATGCTGTGGCCTTGGTTCTTGTCCCATCTTCAAAAGAAGCGTTGTGGCGTGAACCCCCCCTTGAGTTCTTGACATTAGTCAAACTTTTATTGAGTTATCCCAACTCGAGCGTCATTTCTGTCTATTTCATGCACAGATCGTACCTATATTGCTGGAAAGAAGGCAATCTTTAAATCAGCTCCTATAAAGTACCAGGGTTTAATCTCGCATATTGCCAGAACAGAGGTGTGAACGACATAGAAGCTGCTACTTCCATAGTAATTACACTGCCAGAACTTTCGTCAGTTGTCCCATCCGTCGTATTCTCCTGCTGCCGATTATGCACGCCAAATGTGATAAGGAACCTTAGTCTGCTGAACTTTGAGGCTCTTCAACACCGAAGGCCTATACCTACAGGGTGAAACGGTACACAGTACTGTACGTTGCTTCTCTGTTATTTTGCCAAAGTGGTTACATTGCCAACGAGATACATCTACAACTTCGCCAGCGGCTCCCAACCATATCCACTGATGACTACAGTATGTACTGTGTACCAGTGTTTGTTTCTGGTTTCGTTTTACAACGCACTCACCTCCCTCATCTCAAAACTCTTTGCGAAGCGATACAAAAATGGAACCCTCGAAAGAATGAAGTGCCAGACTGTCTTGCTTCTTCCTTTCGATTTTAATTCGAGCCCCAACGGTGGCATGAAAAAAAAAAGCCTGTTGCGATGCCCAGGAATGTGTAAATTCATGTTCCAGCGTACCCTTTTTTTTTTTTCTTAATTCAAGAACAGATAGGCGAAGCCGAACACAGATATAGAAAAATAAAATAAAAAAAAAAGCAAGTGATTTCTGACAGGATCGAACTGCCGACGTTCCGCGTGTAAAGCGGATGCCATGACCAACTAGACCAAGAAACCCAAAATGTGAAGTAAAGCTTATTTTGCCCAGGTCGACGGATCATCGGATTAGTCATCCCGGCTTACTAGGTATATAGCTATAATGCATCTTTAGAATGAAAAAAACAAACCGCTCGATTACCTGTCACAGTGACCCCCAAGACGATCAGTCCCATTTATGACTATCAATCGCATCGACCAACAGTCCAACCGTGACCACACACCCCACCCGAACACCAGTCACACAGCACCCTCGGCCACACGCGCTACAGCCAACACCACCTCACAGTCGCTCAGTCCCCACGGATACAAGCCCACCCGACTTTACGTCACACCGATTACAGCTTCTTTACCAAATCAGCCGCCCAAGATGGCCCAGTCTGATACACCCGCTAGATTATTTGTTTATTTGCTTTGTTTGATTGTTGATGTTTATCCGGTCAAGATGGAGGAACAGGAGGAAACGAGCAAGACAAGTCATACGCTCTTCTGAACACCCGAATCCGAATACGACGTGCGGGTTTAGCATTGTTTATAGGCCTTAAGTAGCTCGTGTATTTCCCTAGAATAAAAAAAAAAAAAAAAATCGTTTCCGGGTGGGCACGCAAAAAAATATCTGTAATCAAGAAAAAACCGGAATCAAGGCATTGGAAACATTGAATCCACAAAAACGAGCACTGACACCGATTACTACTGTACCAATACGATTCATCGTACGCCAACAACCCGGCTTACTATGAAGAGAATAAAGAGGAAAGAATCAAAAATAGAATTGAAGACAAGAAGATATTTGAGAAATTAGATGAGCAGGTGCTGTGAAATTTTCCGGGTGATTTGTAGACAGACTGAATAATTCAATCCTGATGCTCTGTGGGGACCCAAAGTTGGGTCTCCCTTTGCTCATATGATGGTCACAAGAATGTTTCTCGACAAAAGTTTGCCAGAATGCCATGAATAAAGACAAGCACCAGTTATGAGTTCTTCCAAACATGCCCCCAGTCATATACAGCAGTTGTAGATTCCAAGAGATACGAATGCTGTGGTCAATACCAGACTTGATTTCCGACAGATCCGTGGTGATTCGATACAAAAAATGCTGCCGATTATCACGAACGAAACACTGCCAATAAATCAAATTCCACCAAAATAGCAGTCGTCAGAGCCACTTATCTTGTCTTAACAGTCGAAAAATTGATTTCAGGCTATACCCAAGTGGTTGTAGCGGTAAACAGGAAATTGCACGGATGTTGGTAATATGTGCTTCATCAAACTGGCGGAACTAGCAGAGCAAAAAAAAAAGACGAGACATCGGGAAATGTTTCGGGTGTAAGAGCTCGGAGAGGCTTAGGCACTGTAAATTGATCGAGCACTCTGCTGCTTTTCAGCTCTTTCAAAAAGGTGCTACGAGTTGAATTCGTAGGCCGTAAGAGTTGTGTAAGATGAGAGAACGGGTGTCGTAGGTCGCTGTCAGGTTGTAATAGGTGAAAAAACAATAGGGGAAGACTCTGAAGCTGAAGCAATGAAGACATACGTCAAGGGTGCTATGCCAGTATTCCTGCTCTTCAATGAGCCGAAAAGAGCCCTTGTAAAAAGTGAGTAAACAAAACTCCACGAGGAGAGAATAATAGACAGGGCAAAACACTCACGAGTAGTTTGAAATGGTAGTTTGCTCCAATAGCATCTTAGTGGTGAACTCCTGGGTTTTTTTGGTGGCTCCGATGTTAAGTAATAGTTTCGCTGATGATGATGCAGAAGTTTGCCCCAGACCACAGTAAATAGTAAGAGTAAAATAGTAAGAGAGCAGGTAAGAGAGCGGTAAGCTGAAAATATTTCGAAAATCAGGTGTTTTTGTGTGTGTGTGAGTGTGTTGATACCATTAATTTACCTGCCTACCTAGTTATTACTTCTCACTCTCCATCTGAGAATGGGTTATCACGTCCTCGGATAAGAAGCAAGGGGGTGGAAAACGACAAAAAGGTCCCACGACTACATAAATAATACCATTAGATGTATCTAGCCACAAGGAATCTAACGGTACTAAACGTCTGGTCCTGTTTTCAGATTCCGTCAAACATCAAGCCTTTCTCCATCATAGAAGACACATCTCTTATCGGAACGTATGCCAACCGGAACGGGACAAAGACTTTCTAGAACCGAGATATGCATGAGCAGCTTACAGCCCTATATTATTACAGCACTCTTTTGCGTTCTTTAACATTGGGAATTGTCTTACTGCACATTTAAAATCTGTGATTATGGGCGCAATAGATGTGCAAGTAACAAAAAAAAAAAATAGTTCATAAACGACCATGGCCCATATAGACCTCATTATTGACGTAATCTGTATTTGTATTATCACAATTTGGACCCCCAACTGTGAACTTAGACTCCTTTGGCAGACAGGCTGCACCCAAACCGCTTGTCTCCTCTTGGTTGGTTCCTTCTCGGTGTCTTTCTCGAGATCACCTAGCAATCCGTTAGATGCAGTCACTATTTTGCTCATTTATACGCCCCCTAAACGTTTCCTCATTCGTGCCAAACATTGCAGGGATGTTCATTTTGAAACTGATCATCGGGTGTACTTGTATGTATGTACGATAGTGTAGATGATGCCTGGATGATCCAGGGGAGGGTGGAGGGGTGTCCACTGATCAGCAGCTGCAACAGTATATCAGCAAGCGCTCACTGGGAATCAAGTCGGTTGTTGGACACCTTGCACATTTGACTAATTACACAACTACTGCCATTGCGTGTAGATAAGCTAACAGTATAGTGGCTTGTTTCTTACGATAGACATGTGCAGTGTCTACAAAGCCCTGGAACTTTCCCCATTTTCGAACGCCAACGGCCAACGACACGAGTAAAGTAAAATCGATCAACATAGACCTGTGGCCCATGAGAGATATAGGCAGGAAAGATTCGTTCGACGGGAAAAAGAAAAGAAAAGAAAAGGTCCCAGCCAAAGTACGTCTGTCTTGGAAAAAGAAATGCGCATTTAGCATACTCCACACTAACCACTAAGTGTTGCGCATGGAGTCGGACTCTAGAAAGATACACACTGGTGGAGGGTCGGACACCTTAATCTGTCACTCCAAAAAATCAGACCACTATTCGGCGAAGTGCATCTTCTTATGTACACTCCGCCTTTTGCAGGTCTAGGTTTCGGATTCCAGAGTTATGTGGTTGTTGCTTTTGGGTACAAAAAGCACTTCCCGAAAAAGCAACGATACATATAGGCAACAGCAGTATGAACAAGATGCATTATTTCCCAAATAGATCACCGAGCTTACGATTTCTTTTCCGCAAGATTCGGCTGGTTTGAAGGATTCTTGATAGCAACATGAGAGATTTATTGGGTCGCAAAAACGAGTATTGGTTTCGGAAATACGAGAAACTCATAATGAATCTGCAGAATACGTGAATTTGTTTGGACATCGAGTATTTGAGTCTACGACACAGTTTTATTTGCTGCTCTGGACTGGGCTGCATCATCTATAGCCGAAGTGATGGCCATCACAGGAGCCATGCCAGGCCCACTACATGAGCCATGTAAAGCGCCAGCTCTAAGCGACGCAATTTCATCAACGCCGTCTATAGAAGAATCATAAAAGTGGCGACCACGTACATGCGCGCAGGGCTGCAGAACATACTTATTATGTGGTGGCTCTCATTGCATTGACTACATGGTCTCTCCCTGTGAATCCAGACTTAGCTGCTTTTACCTGTACTAATAGCGATGAAATGTAATGCACCATACTGCAGCAGTCCTAGCGCGCTAAAAGATGCTCTCTAGGGACTGCTAGAAGATGGGGACAGTGGTTAGATACTGAACTGTTTGTTCGAGGGAGGGGGCCGCAACTTTTGATTCTTCTTTTCTCTTAGCGACCTTGTGAAAAGGTCATCTTCAAGTTCAGAAGCTTTTTTGAATGTACCACTTTTTACTTGAAAGGGCAATCTGTCTCAAATTTCTGGTCCAGGACCCTTGGATCGTATATCCCGTGAATATCAACTCAACTCAACTCGGTGCTACCATGACAGCTCACAAAAATGGGCGAGGTGTCGTAGAGCAATATCAGTAACCCAGATGGTACTCCATTAAGAGGTATCTGAAATTCTTCTTTCAACTGGAATGCAGGCTTCTTATGGCACATTACTCACGAGGGAGAGAAGAAGCCAGTCAGCAATCGTACCCAATAGGCACCCTGGGAGTCTCACAGGGTCCCGTTTTCTGACTTCCTACTTCTTTCACACCGCGCAATTCTTCTCATCGTCTATCGGACTCCTACTACCCCTCTGAACACAAATGCCACCCAAGAACAGCCCTTAACCTCTCCGGCACCTTGAAACTTGCAAACAGGAAGCAGAATATTCAATGAGGCTATTATTCACCACAGCAGGGAAAAATGCTTGTGCCTCACTTTCCACTAAGACATTACTGCTTTACTATTATGATTTTCAACAGGCTTGGTTGGGCCAAACGAGCTGTGTCATCATTTTATGTATAAATACAGAAAAATGTTTGAGTGTTCCGCTGAACTTCAAATTACTGTCTGGCCATATAATGGTACCATTGCAGTCTCTTGTCTTCCGACATGTGCAGAGACATCGACAAGTCTTACAAGACTCTCATTTGTGCATTTTGTGTCGTTCTAAATCTTCACCCATCTTGCGTAAGATTCTATAATCGTCTGACGTTAAACCACTCAGAGGGTGTTAGAGGGATGTGCACCACGTGGCTTAGGACGCATAGAGTGCCGTGCCTACACCCTTGCATTGAGCTGATCCTCTGCCTTTCTCAAATGCAAGTGACCAAGACTGACTAATCCCACCCCGTATTCCCAATACGCTTGAAAATAATCTAGTGGTGCGTCCCAGTCTACTTCCAGATGCCTTGAGCGATGTTCAACTACCTCTGAAACAAGCAACTGTCTGTCCCTGCACGCGATGGAATTGCTTGTTCGAGCATGGGCCATTTCTTCCGAAGCTTCTTCAACCTCGGCAGTCTCGATGGAACTGTTCATTCATCGATTTACTGTTCAAAAATCTCAGTCGTGCAAAGATATGTTATCCTTTTCAACCCACACGATTCTCTTCTAATTGTGCTCAACGGCTCAAGAAATACAGTTGTCGTTTAGTAGAACAACCTACTGGTTTATCAGAGACTTCGACTACTAAACATACCAAGAGGTGTTATGTCACACCAGAGGTACATGCGAAAAAGTACTTCCATGTATAGAAGCCCTGCCCTGCTTTGCAATGAAAAGTATCTGTGCTCCGAGGCACTGATTTTTCTCTGTGCTTCTTGCTGACAAAATAACCTGGAATGCACAGTATCAAGCTTATACAAGATACCAGAGTAACGATCAACTACCTGTACTGTACTAAACACATTGCACGTATTCACTTAAGCTGTGCCATCTCCCTGGGAACCTTTAATAACGCGCTCGCAAATGTAGTATTGGTGTTCAAAACCGAACATGGTGCCACAACATAGAACAATGAATCATTCTAATTTTACAAGAGATTCATCATAACATTATTTTGGTAGTTTTGGATGAGCACGGGGGGTTTTCACTGACATCCCGGGGCAGTTAAGATTTGCTTATGCGAGCGAGCTGGACCAAGACATCTTCAAGTCACGAAGGATGTAGCTAGCAGGTCTTAGAACAGAAAACTGGTGGCATGAAAAGTGTCCTACAGAGGACCAGATTTCATTTAGTGTGGCCCACTTCAATTACTTTCCACCCGTTATTCTCCCCAGCATGGAGAATTTGAGGTAAGACATTGTGTTAGGTTTAATATAACCAAACTTTAGAAAGTTGCAACTCGATGGAGAATGGAGAAGAGACTCTAGTAGTTTCAACACCTATGAGACAGCCGCCGAGTTGGTACATCAAATGTATAATATTCGAGCTATGACCTTTGGCTGTTTCTTTATACAAACGGAAAAAAAAACAATGACGTACGGACGAGCTTATATTTATTAAGGTTCACACTTCTAGACTGCCAGCTACCTGGTAGTGGACACACCACACAATCACGATGTGCCGTTATCAATGCGATCACGACGACATAAACTAGAACCAGTGAAGCGACCTGATTATTGGAATGTTACAGACATGGAAAATCATACTGAAAATGCGATAAGATCAGCACCACTTGCCACAACTCAGCCGAGGCATCACATCAAAAAACACACGGCGCTGCACGGCGTTGCACTAAGCTTGCCCATTATTCTATAGAGTGTGGTCTACATGACCTTTCTCATGTATAGCAGGGCTAGTACGCTCGGCACTATCAGACCACTGGCCACGCTATAGGACCGTTACACAATAAACGGTTACGGTTCTGCACCACCGTTACTGGGCAATATCCGACAAACTTCAATGCGAAGGGGCAACGCAATAAGCGCCCGCTATGGAGTTTGCCGTATACATGTCCTGCTAGTGCCGGGACCGGAGCTCTAGTTTTTAGTGCCGGCGCTAAAATGGGCTGTCGGAAATTATACTTCTGAATCCGCAGCTGAACTGGGGAGCGATGACAGGTGGAACAACGCCTATATAGCAGCTCGACATTATTCGGGACTTATTTCTGTCTGAATTGCAGTAGTCGAGATTCTTCACTGGCTTCGCATCGCTGTCTCAAAAATGCAAAAATACGACAAACATAATTGTTAATAATACAGTAGACGCCCACACGTACATATCCCATCCACATATACTATTATTACAAGTGTATGTCCTCTGAATACGGACAGGACCCTGTAGCATGCTTTTATTTTTCCACGGTTCCTATTTTGGGAGCGCATTCTAGACGCATAGAGACAATCAATTGTGGCGCAGGTATTGTGCAGCGACTGTGTCGAAACATGGTCGTGTTTGGTATCATGACGGTGAGAAGAATTTCGATTATCACGTAACACCTGTACGCATATCGCGTGAAGTAAGCACCCGTCTCAAAAGCTGTCACCCCGATCTTCTTATCCTCTCAGGGCCCTGTGACAAAAATCTCAGTGGGACTCCAGCAATCAACGTTTTGGTGCCGTTTCATGTTGGAACTCATAACTCCGAACATATTATGACAGTCGATATAAGCGGGAATCCCCTGCAAGAGGGTTTACATGAAGGGTTTCAGACTATGATATGGGCGAGAAAATGCACGCGAGTCCGCAATTATCCCAGGAACAATCCACAAACCACTGTTATGGCAATCACCACGTTCTCTTGTTCGCGCAGACAAACACCAGCCAGGCACAAGCACCAGCGTATCTCCATGCACGAGTCCCTTGCACTACGACCAGTAGCTTGACATGTCCTACAAGTAGAACCTACCGGTACCAGTAAGTACATACTTGTGCTTGTGGCTTACAAACCGTATATTCCAAAGACCGATACAAGGAAACAAGGTGTTCTGTCGGGTTAAGAATGCTTGTTGGATTGTACCTCGGCACCTTATTGCATCTGTCTAGATCACTATTTCGGACCTGGCGCTTATCTCCGAACTTGCCGGAGTTAAGTCGGTGGACACAAAACTGGTTTGAAATCCAAGCAGCAGACCGCCGTGGAAGGGCATGATTCGTAGTCATTAATGAGTTAGAGAGCCTGTGGATTTGATTGCACGATACTATCCGTCATACTTGATCACACCACACCACCTTCCACCTGACACTCTGATTGACCATCATAAATCCCTCCACCCACTTTACCGTGCCCACCTTTTGGAGACTGCGCCACCTCCAGTTACTTTTTTGAGTCACATGACTTCGTTATTATGCCTTTGCTTTCACGCGCACTCTCTGCGATAGCCGCTCGTTTCTTGTTTGTATTATTAATTCTCAGTTTTCCCATTTCATCTTGCTGTGCTAAGTGAAAATTCGCTACAAACCTGAAGTTAGCAAATTACTTGACTTTACTCCAATCTACCTTTAATTTGCTCTTCGTATAGCCTAACTTAGTGGAGAACTCTGGTTAAAAGGCTAGCGCAGCCGAAACGGAAGGATTAAACGAGATGAGTTGTGGAGTTGGCTACACGAGGGATACTGTCACCAAAGGAGTATAGCTGGACTCGGAATCATGTGATTGACATTTATCGATTTTCAGATATTGCACATGATAGTTTAACCGAATCATTGATGCCGTGTCATTGGCCAGAGCAAACGCCGACATCATGCAAGTCTAACTTTCCCTACTTTGCCATCCGCTGACTAAGGCAAAGATACCGGAGTCCGTCAGGTATCATGGGGAGGTTATCAGAAATATCAAAATTGAAAGAAGTAGTTCTTGGATGTAAGGTGGAGGATCGTGTGAATTATTGAAAGCTCTACTTGTACTGTAGCTTCTGTTGTTGCGAAAACACAGGTGGAGAGTTGAAGATCGAGCGACGTCCGTTTTGCGCTGTTGCTGGTATTAGAGGCTCTCATGACTGTACAGGTACAGCAGCACTACCAGCCAAAAATAGCAAGAGCTGCTTGCTATAGGGAGTAAAGTCCATAGGACCTCAATCACTTGCATTGTTCGCGGCTGTAATATTCCCTCTGTAGAGAACTTTGTAGAAACGAGAGTGAGCCTTTTTCCCTGCAGAGTTGCTCCTAGCGATCATAAAATTTCCTTTCTCAGAGTCCTATCTTTTCTTTATCAATTTCTTTTGGTTTTACCAACATTCCGGCTATCAACCCGCCAACCATGTTTGCCCCACAACCCATTCTTTGTATACCCTTGCAAATAATAAACGTGTCTGACCCAATCATCCTAAATAACTCAAGGAGATTATTTCCGACTATGTCTAGTTGTTTACTTGTCTATTTTTCACGTCAGCATTCGCTCAGTTCAATCAAGTAAACATCCTACTGTACACTAACCACCCATCCTTCCAATTTAAGCGTTAGGGTTCGTTTGTTTTGCCATCGTAGTCACTCGCCAGATGCCGGCAATCGACTTAATCTGGGTTAGGAGTGAGCCACAGATTGTGAAACCTGCCCTAACCCCGCTGTCTAGAGCACCTCTGTTTTCGTGACGCAAAAACCCTAACCCTATTGCTACCCAGAGAAGCTTCCATCCTTGTCTCACAACACCAAAGGTCAAAATAAGGTTCTCTTCATTGTCCACTGCAAGGTCGGTCGGATGCTTACTCATCTGAATGAAGTGGTTTCGAGAGCGGGCGAACGCGCACATGTATGAACGAAATCGGGTAAAAAGATATCACAGGCATATTTGTTCTGCTTCATAAGCAATCCATTAAAGCCAATAGGCGACTACCAACCATCTTCGTCGCGTTTCATCACATCACCGGACAGCAGCACACAGATGTGGAGATCCCCGTCAACCTAATGAATAGCAAAGCTGTTAAAAGTGCAAGGGTTCTTGGGGCGGGGCAGAGTGAACCGCTTGCCTTGTTTGTATCCATTTTAGGGGCAATTGAGGTTCGATTTGGTCATTAAATGACAGATTTGACAGGCAATGTGAAAAACGGAATTCGGCAATAAGTTTGGGGAACGATACTTGACAAGGGGCTGGCGTTTTGGTGATACGATTGGGGTGGCGGGAGGTAAAATAAAGTGTGAGATTTGCGGATGTTGACGGAAGCCTCTGGAAGAAGAGGAATTCTAGATAGGGGGTACTGGAGTATACCAATACAGCTGGCTGAAAATGACGGGTTCAATGGTACTTTCTGTGTTGCTGCAGCTGTTTTGTAGCGTGTTCTAGGTGCCTATAATCACGTATAGAATCGACGAATATTTGCATGTATACTAAAATCGAGAAAAATCTAAATCATGTAGAAAGAAGGGAAGTCCACCCCCGTATGCAGACGCGGATATGTTAAAGGAGGCCTGATTACACTGAATGGTTAGGCTCTGGTAGCCATTTTAGCACGTTGCGTTGTATTCATACGGTCTATACGTCCTGGTGTTCGCGGCAGATTCGACAGAGCCACCTGTTTGAAAAGGTCACGTAAAGGAAACCTCTCTGTACATGTAGTGGACAACGTGGACAGGCAAAAGACCTTCAAAGAGAGACTTTAAAAGCAACTCTTGCCATCCTGAAACATGATGTGAGAGGCCCATCAAAGAGGAACTGAGTGACTTGAAGTAGTGGCCACAAGTTGTTGGCACCTCTGAGTATTACATGCTGCTACAAGTAGGGCTATGGCTCGACTCCGAAAATCAACTGTACAAGCAACCACATCGCGGTTCTTTTCTGAGATTCACCATTTGTTGCCTGAAAGTTACATGTGTATACGCGTGAGGCGTCAATCTTATGGCGGGACTGAAGGAAGAGAGGCTATGTTACTTGTGACAGGTTGTTGCTCTCCATACTTCTCACTCTTTGAACAGACACTCGCGCCAGGCTACGTTGACAACCACAATACTGACAACAACACCTACAAGTACAACGAATGCCCCTCTGGAGTCCTTATCAGCTCTTCATTATCTTAGCGAATACGAAGAAGCACGGTAACTGAGGAAACACGAGAGCTTAAGTTGCAATGCTTGTGTCGTAAGAAGCACAATGGTGGTGGTGAGGCAGCGGGGGCTCCTGTGTGCATTTCAAAGACAGCAGTCGACGGGAACGATTTGACAGTGGGAGAGGTACGAGAACTAGAAAACAATACTTCAGTTATCAGTCTGGCTTAGTCGTTCAATTTGAATAAAATAAATTGTGGTTTACAACAATTCCTATCTCTTATCCAGCAGGAACTGGCACAAAATTCCAGCAGCTGCAGTAACTGCGAACCATGTCTATCAGAGCCAATCAGAGTCACAAAGAAGACTATGAAACCAATCGACGGCCGCTCGTCTCCCCTTACATTCACACTACCTCGGCAGAGCATTCTTCATTCTGTGCCTCGGCATAAGCAAAACAACATGCTACACTAGAGTCACGACGTCGACTTAGGAGCTCAGGTGCTTACACTACCCAATGCTTGTTGTACTCCTAAGATGTACACCAGAGTCCTAACGGTGCATCGGGCTTAAAATGTGCCCGACTCTAGCACCTTCGAGTCATGTGCTCGACGAGATGCGCTAGTACAGATTGTGAGTTACTAGCCAGACAGCCCTACCAGACAGGCATGCCCGGCTAATGTACAGGTACCCCACCTTTTAAACGCTCTCACTGTTACTCGTCACCCCCGAACAATACTTGGCGCTTCCTTTCGCAGTCTGATTGTTCAGGGGCATGATTGAATCCGCAGTTGAATCGCTAGACAAAGGGCCACTCTGTTGTTGCTTGTTCGACTTGGATTTTTTTCATCGTCATCTTCAACAAAATTCAATAGCATATCAGCGTAAGCTAGTCCCTTTCTAGTCAATATGGCTAAGTGATGTGGGTGACGCCTAGCTCAACATTTGGGGTTCCATCCTAGCGTGTTGGTCTGCGGTTGGCCACGGGGGTAATTGAGGGGTACAGTGGCTGCAAACACGGGTCAAGGATGGCCTACGTTGGTAGAATACGCATGATTTGGGAGTTGCATGGTTAGCTGGCTTCTAGGTTGTTGGTCTTATCTGTGACTCACCACTATCGACACTTTCCCCAGAGTCCCGAAAAGTAACTAGTATAGCGACCTTCCACACGCAATATGTGTTTGCGCCTAAATGTGCGTCACCAGCAACCTCATGCAACTGGCTGCCAAATGAACTAGGTGAGAAAAAAAAACCGTGTACTTCCTGGGTTTCGGGGCGTTCGGGGAGTCGTGGTTGTTTTCGCGATGCTTTGATGCAGTTAGTGCGGAGGTTAGTTACGTATACGTGTTGTGTACATGCTTAAGACAGAACATTCTTGGTGAGGCTTTGCACGCTAACACGGGAGAATCTCTGGGGAGTCTTCTGTTAGCGCCATCGAAGAAGTGCAGCACGTCATAAGGCGGTCGCAAAATACAAGCCGAAGTACAAACCCCTTTGTATGGTTGTGCTGCAAGTAGCGAATCCTTTTACATGACACTAAATGTGGTTACCACTACCTACAAGTACAACCACTAGCCACAGCGCTGCATGTAGCTGCAAACAAAAGTACTACTAAAGCCATGCTACACAGAGGACGATGTCGGAAGGGGAATGTACTTGTACAGTACTGTACCTGGTGGCTAGCTACTTGTGCCCCTAGATGCCGATGTACAGTTTCTGTACCTCCTCAAGAAAGCTAACCAATGCATCATTTGCATTAGATATATTCTGATGACTTGCGCACGGGTACATTTCTGTATGTGAAACACATACCGAAACAGGCTACCGGCAAAAAGTTGTCAAATGATTTCTAGGAAGACTGAAGTTACCGTAAATTGTTCTTGGTTGAATGGTGCTTTGAGCACTTGAAATACTGGCTGCTGTGCCGCAGAAACCAGGTAAACTAAAAGAAGCTGTATTTTGACTACTTGTACTTGAACTATTCTTGGGTTTTTTGTAGCTTGATCTCACTCGCATTAGGGGTGCTCACTACCTTCACTCACCTCCTCCTTCACCTGTGTTCGTAAAAGGGTCCGCTTTGAAAACGTGCCACGTGTATGTACCTGAGTTTTAGCCCATGCAGCCATCGGTTCTAATATGTTGAGAAGAGCACATTTTAGTTGAAAACAACGCCTTCTAAAAGCACAGCACTCATGCTCAAATCAGTGGCTAGTCGTTAGACGTCATATTCAAGTTTACGGTTTAGGTTCCGAGGTTTATCCTGAGAGCATCTCAATGAAAGTGTGATACACTAAGATCTCAGAAAGAGACGGTGGAGCTTTTACTACTAAAAGTACCACATTATGACATGCTTACTCTATGTCACCGATGTGCAAGATCTCAAATTCGTCTTGGGGGACAACACATTACAATAACTCTAATAACGGTTAGAATTAACAATATTTCTCATAACACAACCCCGACCTCGTGTCTACAGAGCTCATATTGGTTGGAGGGTTAGCACACGGAACAAATCACAACATGGTCAATTCGCACCAAATCAGTCCTACTGGTGTTAGTGTCCTAAGAATACATCAAAATGAGATGCTCAAAACTCTAATCAATACTGCGTTTCATTTCTCTCATGTACGATCGTATCCGTGTGAAAGCGATGAGCTGTCAAAAGTATTCGTCATTGGTGTTCTTAGGTTTGTTTTATCAGACCTCCACAGCCCAAAGAGCAGTATAGACTTCACCTCAGTAAAATCCCCGCCAGTCTTTGAAAAAGACGCTGTGGATCCGTCGTTGCCATTAGCCGAGGCTCAGGCCCGCACTAAAAGCCACAATGGCCATAGATCGATTTTTTCTGCAGTGGTTGAGACTAAACTCTCAAAGTGGAGACAGAAAAGGCGCCAACGCGAGAAGTGGAAATGGATCCAAAAATTAGCGCTCCAGGAGAAGGGCTCTCGGGGCCGAAAAAAGACCTAAAGCAAGACTAAAATGGCTCGCTGATAAGAACAAGCAGGACGAGTTAGCCCACCCACAAGTATACCCAGCCCCATTAGCTTTCTTATCGCCATCGCCATTTTAGGAATGCCCCACCGATTGCGTGCAAGCTCCTCAGGTAAACTTCAAGTACTGTACTGTATGCACTCATACTGTAGATTCAGACAAACCAATTTGATCTGGCCACCTTCTTTACACTGAAAGATGCTTACTGTAGAAAGTTTTCAGTGGCAGTATAAATGGTTGTGCCCACGTGCCCAATCATCGCACAATCCGTGCCCACCCGAGAGGCATGTAGATTCCGAGCCCTAGCTAGCCCCAACTAATAGATACATATTTTTAGTGCCATCTGGAAAGCCCCCTTCAAACTAAAAAAATATGTCTAGAGCCAGTCTTAAAAGCGGCGGCCGGGTTAGCAGAAAGGCCGTCGTAATGTGCAGTAGTCGTCGGCTATTATGAAATTCCGATATCCGTCCCCGTAGGCAGCTTCCGTGTTATATCACGTGAAGTCCGAAAAAAACGCCAGCAAAAAACGTGTCGATCACTGGACTCATCACGCCATATGCACGGTTCCATCCAACGCCGAGAAATAAGAGTTATTGTTCTATACAATACGAGTATTGTCATCCGGTAATAAATGCGCTAACGGGCGTGAATGGAGAGACGCATTCAGTCTAAACTTATTGCAACCCTGGTGGAGAGAGGAGGGGAGATGGGGTAGAGATAAGTGATGACGCACAGAAGTAAGCGCACGTGCTGCACTTGAAAATGAAGCTGAGACAGATGTGCGTGTGCGGTTAAGGCTGTTTTGATCCGCTGGAGTGGCTGCCCTCATCCGTGTTTCCGAGATATCCGTGTTTCAGTGACAGCGTTGCAAATCGGTATATCTGACATATAACTGTTGGTTGCTCCGGGTAGCGGTGGTCACGCTACCTGGATCTCTGATGAGATAGACTACTCTCAACTACTATCCTTTCCCTCAACTCGTCCTGATTCAGCATAACAATGTTTGTAAGTGTCAGTAGCTCATCGACAGGCACTAGATATCAACAGAAGTAGCAACATAGTAAGACTGCTAACCTGGAAACTTCACAAGCTCTCTTGCTCCTGTTTCTCTCTTCTCCTACAGTACTTCAGTATTATCTCACACTTTTTGTGCGTCAGCATCGTATCACCTGCCACAGGAGGAACCGCGTTCTCGCCTGAAAAAACTGCGTCCTTAATCAAACAGCAATGGAAGCAGCAAGCTGATACAGTCGTTGGTACAAGAATGAGAAGCTGGGTCATAACGCCTTGCACTCGTACTTTACTCAACTTACTCATACCTGTATCCCGATAGGACGTGGACCCCATTAGGACGTGGACCCCATATAAAACAGACTAAGAAGGCCAGATCACGGTCCATTGAGCCGAGATGTCCGTGGTCTGAGACCTTCGAGTCAAACAAAGGAGCTAGTAGTTGCACACACAGGCTGTTTGACAGCCCCAGCTCCGATTGGCATTGACCACCTGTTGTGAGCTTTGGGTCTGTGACGGGCACAACCACTTTAATGGCTGTTCTTTGACCAAACCACCGTAGTTATAGAATAAAGAAGCAGACCTTCCATCTTTCTTCATCATCAAAACTTACCATCTCTATACCCAGCTGTGATTTGCCTCATTTTCGTCTTGGTAGAGTTGTTCGCCGTGCTGGTGTGTCTGTCTGCCTTGTAATTGAACGAACGTTTGTCCTATTGAAGAATTGTTGCAGTGGGCAGTATCAGTTGCTTTCCCGTGTTTCTGTCGTCTGCAAGAATTCTCCGGCTTCTCGATCATATCTGTAAAAGAAAGCGCTGGACGCCATCACACCCAACACAAGATCCACACTCCACCCAGATTATGCATGCAAGGGGGTTTCATCAACCGAGATGAGGTACAAAAGAACAGGATATATAATTTTTTATGACCTCATCCAGGTACCGTAGTATGGTATTGTCTCGTATAAGCTGTGCTTCTCATTCCAGGACGATGAAATATTCAGTTAAAACTCATGCCCTTATAAAACCGACAAATTACCTGACAACATTGGCCTTTGGGGACAGAGAGACTGCTCAAAAGTCCGTTCTGATCCTACGAGCACAAGGATCTTTTGGTCGATGTTTTCATCATTTTTATCTCAATAACGCCCGAATCAGATGTGACAAACGCGGAAAACATATCTTCTGTAGCAGCGAGCAACAGTTAACGGGTAGGGCGACTGAAATTCGAATTTTGGTCTGTAAAAAGTTCTCGTTTTACTTTTCTCCTCGAGATTCAATGGATAAATGTGACAGAGAGCGAGTTTCTTTGAGTGAGGAGGCAGCCAGTTTACCGCTAAACCGAGTTCACAGAAGCAATAATCAAATGCGAATTATGGAGTTCATGTGCTTCTAAAGCCCCTGTCTATAGCTTTTTGTGCTGACTAATCAATAACTCGGTCACCCTCTGCCCTCTAAGGCTTGCAAGGGACTTTCGATTTGTTTGAAACATAGTCTAGAACTTCATGTAGTCGTTTTATACGTATTGAATAGGAGTGGCTGATAATTGTCAAGTCCTTGTATGAAACGACCCTTGCAGCCCCTAGCCGCAGCACCTCCAGGCATCCACAGGCATCCTGCTATTGCATCTATGGACGCCTCTCCATTCTAAAAGTTACAGTCACGACTCTAAAAGCAAGCATACCAGACCCTTGTTTTGCTTAGCTCTCTTCGCCCAGCTACAATACATCGCCTGTGAAACGCATGGGACTCTTGGCCTGTTCTAAAAGACAACAGAGAGACGGTTTGGCAGTTATAACCCCGTATCATAGAGTCCTGCAGATATAGACCAATTAGCACTACTACCTGGCCCTCCATGGTATTTGTTCGGTTATCACATGGCACATACATGGATGTACGCCGTACCCCAAGGTTCATGCTGAATGGAAGATATCGCCTACAGCCTCATCCGCATGAGTGCTGAGAACCACCGAAAAAACACACACAAAAGACTCGCACATGAGAGTTAATATCCAGGGATTTATCGTGAAGGAGTTGAACTGGTTTGTTTGGTCTCGTCTGTGAAAGCTCCCTCGGAAACACAGAAACAAGGGTGTAGGAACAATGAATAAACCCCAACTACAGTTTTGAAACATTGCCCCAAGCTCTAATTAGCCACTGCTAGTGTCTCCACTATCTCGCTGAAACCCTGCCACACAACCGTTTCAAGCCCCACTAGAACGCCTTTTAGTTGCATAGACGCGCTAACACGTACAGTACAAGGGTTTTGTTGCGCTGTCAAAAATGTCGAATATCGTACGATTCTGGAGCTGTTTCACTTCTAGTACTAATACGTGCCCTGAATGTACCTGGTTCCAGGCTGTTTCGATTTGTGGCGGCCTCGACCGATATATCTATTTGCTTTTTTTCAAAATTTTCAGGACTTGGAGCAGAGCACGGCAAGAGCAATCGAGACGAAAATAGCTAGAGGAGTTCACTAATGTGTTTTTAGGGCGATGAATAACCATGAGACTTAGTCCTCTGGCCTCCCCAGTTTGGTGGTGCTCGTATGGCGCGTCTCGTCTAGAACTGCCACATGTCGCGACCGAAGCAATCGAAGCTGTAGAGGGATCGAGCGGGTTGAGTAATCTACATTAACTGCATGCTATGTACTGTGTGTGTAATGTAGTCCTCGTGACACTCGCATTCTATTGGTCGAGTTTTCATGACTACAGCTTCACTTTACGCGTTCCAATTTGCAGTTCCAGTTACTCAAACAGTATCGTTAGTATAAATTAAGACTTTATGTTTCCGTCCCCTTCTTCGAATTGCTATTACTGAAAAGGGCATTAGTTTCCCTTCGACTTTCTTGCCCGTCTGATTCGTCTCAAACGACCCTGCATCAAGTGATAACATGCCCGTCGAATGACAACCTCAATCATGTACTTCGAGTAACCGTACTCTTGGACTGTAGAGGCATGGATGAAGTCGACGATCTCCTGTCTAACAGCAGGAGTAGTGTCTCTGATCCAAGTCTGCTCTCCAAGCTTAAACCCACGCGACTTGAGCAAAGACAAGACCCGGTTCTCTCGGTTTCGAGCCTCCTCGGGGTCATGAGAAAGACCCATGCGTGAAAACAGCTCGGGTTGCGACATTCGAGACTCGGGCTGCTTCCGAGAAGCCACCGAAACCGAAGACGACGAAGAAGATGCATTGTGAGGGGTGTCGTAGTCTGAAGGCGACGTGGTGGTCGAAGTCACAGCCTCCATGTAAGGCTGAGTCAGCAGGTAGTCGGAGGTCGAAGAAGATGAAGTATCGAGATAGACATCTTCATAAGGCACCTGGACAGAGGAGTAAAGCTGGTAGTTGGAGGCGGGCGGCTGGGTTGAGGCAGCCTGATTTTGAGAGGAGGTCACATGATGGCTGTGGGCCATGTGCGAGGAGTTTTGGGTGTGGGGGTTCTGTTGCAACGGTGATTGTTGGATGATGGCGTAATTGTGATGTGCCTGGGGGGTTACCTGGGCGATTTGTGGAGTCACGTGACTGTGCGACTGATGCTGCTGCTGCTGCTGTTGTTGGTGGTTGAGGTGGTTGGCCTGTTGTTGGTGACTCACGTGAGCCTGAGTCTGAGTCTGTGGCTGACTAACAACGGTATGCTGGTTCAGTTCATCGTAAGGCAGGTTGTAGGCGAAGGAGCTGGCTACTGGGTACTGGCTGGGGTTGCCGTATTGGGCCACGTAGTCGTCGCACCAGGGCTCGGTGGCCATTTGGAAAAGATCAGAGTGGGGGTTGTGGTAGTCCATTGTGGTCAACAGGGAGGATATGGTTGGAGATATATATATGGAAGGTCTTTGGAAGGTGGGATGCTGGTAGGAGGCTCAATAATGCAGCCAAAAATATGCAAACTAGACTGTTGTGCTTGTTTTCGAGCTGGGAGTTGATCTGTGCAGTCTAAATTTTATTTTGTGCAGAATCCGCTCTTGCAGTAATGTATTACTGTTCAGGGTACACGGCCCGGTTCTGCAGAATCGCTGCATACAAAACCTAGTTAGAGAAACTCTGTTTGACGAATGCTTAAAGCCAGCTGGGTTCAACCAACTCTGAGTCTAACTTAGGGTTTTAAAAAGGCTAAGGAGGAAGTCGATATTTGCAAAAATGAAAAGTGGCACGGAATCGCAAAGTGAAGGAAAGCGAGCTGAAAATCGGCTTTCGTAAAAACACAAAAGTGGAGAAATGAAATAGAACGAATCGCCCACAACCCTATTTGTCGTCTAATCTGCATGGAACGAGTGCGCACCCGCAACAACCTATCCCCCCAGGGTCACGTAGGCAACCATCCCCCATGACTGGCTCAGAACTGGACAAAGACCCCCCAAACAACTCGGACACGGGCACAAGAACACGGATGCGATGCCGAGCTCGACAACTCTTCAGCCAGCTTGCCAGTTCGCCAAAAAAAACCCTTATCTAAGTTCGACAAACTGGGAAATGCAAGGCAAGAAAAAGCAAAACCCTCGCCAGTGTGTGTAGGTCATCTTACTCCATTGGGAAGAATTAGACGATGGCCAATCGAGTGAACCTCTAACCTCTAAAGTTGTCGGTGATTGAGGAAAAGAAGATGGCTTTTCAAGAACGAGATGGTACACTCGATGTAAGGGTGGAGTGGACACGTGGCCTTGATGGAAACGACTCCAATTGAATCTTCTTGCTTGGTGTGCAGTTTTTGACATGTACGGGGTGGGATGATGGGAATGGGCCTCCTTAGGTGTACATTGATGGCAGAAAAATGATTCTACCACCGTTGGACCCGTCCGATTCTCCTCGTTACAATGGTACCTGGTAGTTCGCACTCATATTTCTGTCTTTAAATAACCACCTCGATCTGATTATCAATTTTATGAGCCAATCACAGTCCTTCTTCTTCTCTCCAAATTCACGTGATCAAAAGCCTTGATTTGCTCCTACCTCTGTTTTGAATTTCAATTACCCTGCTTTGTGCCGTTTCATGTTTGTGTCACTTAGTTCCGGCGATTGCAATAGTGCCGAGTGCCGAAAAAGCAGGGTCCACGGAAAAATACACACACAAAGACACAAAGAGTTCGTTGGTCTTCCGCGACCCATCAGAACAGCCTCAGACAACGTATACAAAGTTCTTTGTCAGAAATGACTGGTGCGAAAATCGCATACTACTATGCTACATACAGGAAGCCGCCTCCCGATGAGGGCATGTAGGTGGGGGACTGTAAAGCCAAAAAAGGTTTAGCTGTGCTTAGTAAGGACTGGGAGGTGGCGAGTGGTTTAAAAGGGGTTGGGGAAAATGACACACAGAGCAGAGCAACACTGTGAGCAAGTGAAACAGGGCCTCCAAGCTTTTGTTGAGTTGCTACGAGTGGAGAGGGGGGCATGTACATTTGTGTGACTTGTAGTCTGGTATTCCAGTGCTGGTGATGGTGAGCATCATATACAGTTCCCCCAAATGAAAGACTATGTCTATTGCCACTATTGTATGTGACGGACCATTGTGTTCGTGGACATAAGTGGACGACATTGGATGATGATCACTGGACCCTGTGTCAGTCTGATTTAGAGGTCTTATAAGCAGCAGGTCTAATGCACAGACCGCGAATCTGAGTCACGCAAATACTATGGAGACATAGCTCAGTCGGGGCTGTGCAACGAGAATAAAATGTGGTAATGTCAAACGGCTTGGAGATGCGATACACTGAAAAGGAAGTGGTCGAGTCTGCACACACCCTTATCTGACACAAGTGAGAGAGGACACAAAACGAGCAATGCCCAAAGTGGAAGGATACAAAACGAGTAAGGCCCAAAGTGGAAGGACATACAAACTCCACGCGCGTCCAGCATCCTTCAATTCACCCGCTGTCAACTTGTGAAAGCTTTCAAATAACGGCCCCTGTCAACTCTCTCGATTACCCCACCATGGATTAACTTTGTAAAGCCCGAACTCACTGGGCTCTGAGACAACACAGATCTGGCCAGATAGAATGTTCATCGCCAGCTTCCCGGAGACGACCTCGCTATGATTATATCCTCAGAGCTCATATATTTGAAACTGACGTCCCTGACCTCAGACAAACCTCAAGGAAACCGTAGCTCTATCACATGATTATCTGGGTAAAATCTCCATGTGACTTGGACTTTCAAAGGAGTGGAACGATGAAATACGCCCAACCCGACTGGGACTAAGACCCCGGTCCTTTCAGAATGTTTGCTGAGAGCCGGCGAAATGTCTTCAAACGAGCGATTTGATTGAAATTCACAGCCCCTAAAATAGCTCCACGGACTTAGCGGAACGTAGGTGCCCTTTTTTGGCCTTTTTTAGTCACTGTCTCGTATACCCTGGTTGAGTCGTTTGTGTCAATCTGGCAAATTTGGTCTGTTTTGCAGACGTCTGGCAACTTTTTGCGAATTGTTGACACATTTCTTTGTGGTCAACGTCATATCTAATCGGTACCCTGTAATTATTAATGTCAGAAAAACACCGTTTAGGTTACGACTACTGGTAATTAGCACAATTCGGTTTTTGTCAATGTCACTGCGAAACATAAATTCGACTGGTACCAGCGGTTAGTTGGAGGGGAAGAAAAACACGGGTCGTAATAGTGCCGTTTTTTATCGGACCCGTCTTCTTCCACACGTGAGCTTATTTCCTTAAATGGGCTTACTGTCATTGCCTACAACGAGAGCCATCTGACACAACATCACACGTGGGTCATGAGGAGGAACATCACATCACGCATAAGCCGTTTGTGTTCATGAACCCCAACACTGTGCATGTTAGAAGCCGTGATACGTGATACGGAGAACTTTTGTCATCGTATAAATCCTAAACCTATAGCGAGTGGCCCCGGGCACGTTTCACTTGTATTCTCTCTTACCTGGTTATTATCACCCCATCCTTAATCGTGTCAGAGTCATACTCGTACAACTGTGCTGCAACTCTAATCCCGTGAGAATCCGTGGAACACAAGAACCTCAATGGAGACTGTCATTCTGACGAATAATCTGATTGCCACGGCACTATGTCTACATTTGGCAAGAGAAGCAACCGGCATTGGTTTCATGGTGAAACACCGCACGGCTCTTGCTGCTACAGTACGACACTAGATTCCAAGTGTCATATCGGGATAGAATCTTACCCGTACCAAGCCGTGCAACACCCGGACGGGTTTCCGCGGCCCGTGCGGTTGTCACACTACCAATAGAGACCCTACCTGAACCAGGTACTACAAGGGAGGCTGCTTACGGGCCGCCCAAAATAGGCTACGTGTACCAAGTCTACCGCTGGTCTTGGTAGCTACTGTAACAGTATATTGTAGCCGGGATGTACGCCCTTGAGCAACACCAAGAGCTAAGCGAGAAAGAAATCTTTCATTGTCTACGGTGAGGGGGTCCATTGTCGAACAGTCCGGCCTTTCGTTCTCTTCTGGTCTATACTGGCACGAGTATTGGCCCATATTTGATCTGGTTATACTTGCTTGTTTGGGATAACACACACACAGAGGGTTCGCTAATTAGCTAAGTCAGCACCCTTCTCACGAACTGTTAGCTCCAAAACCGTTCCCCGCGTTCCAGCCCTTCAAGCCCCAGCCATTAGTCCTAAAAAGGCAGGTCTGAGAATGAGGGGAGAACTACCGCATAGACGCCCTGGTACGAATGTCACCGTCGTAATATGTGTTGTTGCACCACACTATGTGCAACAAACAGGCCAGCAATCGTATGTATGTACACGTGTGTGCTACTGTACGCAACTCGTATGAGTGAGTGACTCTGGAACCCGTGGAACCTCTAGAAGAATCAAACGAAGCCTCACCCTCAGCGAGTCTAGTGAGACAGCGTTACGGCCCGAGTAATACGACGGTGGTATCTCTTGTGACGAAGAGATCGCCATGAATACAAAGATCGTGTTCCGGATGCGGAGAAGTCTTTCACGCCTTGCATGAACGATACTGGGATTTTAGAGCTAATCTGACACGACGCGATGTAACGTGGGCACGCAAGTCGATACTAGACATGCCCGAGAGTTGGAATGGGAGGGCTTGTCACGCTACGAGCTGTTTGTGG
This sequence comes from Yarrowia deformans, assembly GCA_900519085.1. Classification (NCBI taxonomy): domain Eukaryota; kingdom Fungi; phylum Ascomycota; class Dipodascomycetes; order Dipodascales; genus Yarrowia; species Yarrowia deformans. The sequence continues at coordinate 388,351 of ULGY01000016.1, read as the reverse complement.
AACTTTTTTGCGATTTTTTGCCCTAATTGTCAGTAGCGGCTGTTAGTTTTTCCAGTCGATCAATAGGCAAGTGGGTTATAGTTGAAAAAACACATGTAGTTAGGGTTATAGTTGAGTTTTAGAGAGAACAAGTTCGAGACTGTACGTGATCTATACGGGGTGCTTGTTTATGCAGACAAACTTGAAAATGTTTCGACCACAACACCCACATCTTGGTACCATAAATACATTGTGACTGAGCTACTGAACATACTCTGAGCCACTCATCACTCTCGCCTTTCAACGGTTTCGGAAGACAGACCACCCAAACAGCCAACCTTATCAACCCCCACAATATCTGATCAACCGCCGATGTAACATGACTGCGAGATTGGAACACAGATTCTGACAGATGAGCTACTCGTACTGACGATGTCACATCATTCCTAATTTTGCGATAACCCTTTGATTCCCCGTATCTATTCTAGAACGCACCAGCCCACAGTTGTGAACCAACAGATCGAGCTAGCTATCTGGTAGCCACCCGAAGTAGGGTTAATCCGTAGCTTTCCGCTAGGCTGACTATTTAGACCGTCGCATGGGTTTTCCTGAGACGTCCAGCATAAATCTCAGGGTGGTGGTGCTAACAAATCTCGAAAATGTGGACGGTGAAGATAAGCGTTCGCATGTGGTGATCTCACCCGGTATGTGAATAGATGGGCCCATCTTTCTCGGGAGAGGACCCCGAATCTTATGGTAATACTTTGAAAATTCTGCCATGTCTGTATCGCGGTCCACTTCTTGTCTTCAAGTTGTTCACCGTCACATCAAATCTGCCACTCTACTTCGACCCTAGTCTAAAAACATGCACCCATGATAGATTACGCGAAGTCTGCACCAAGGGTTTATCCGGTCTCCAGTGCTTGGTGATGTAACAACAACAATACCAATGTGACATCGTCGTCGGGGTAAGACAAATCTTTTGTTTTTGCGTGTGTGGATTTTGTTTTTCTGCCTGTCTAAGACAGGGCTATTTTTATCGCAAACGGCACCCTTGGCTTGAGACACAGGGTCGGACCAGAGACACGAGGTCGGCCCCCTGTCATGTGACTTTGCAAGAGTGGTGTGACTTCTACTTATGAAGAGTGTTCAACTGGCCCTATGATCAGAAACATCGTGTGATATTGTTCGGTGGTGTGGTAAGCGTGGGTGAGTACATACGTGTGAGTATGACGGTTGAGAAACATATTGACACGGATTTAGTCACTGCTGTACAATACGATTCTCTCGCACTATGCATTGGCAGACACGAACACACACAGGCACGAATACAAGATACATACTTCGTACGAAAGAAGTTCTAAGCGGTACACACTGTTATGTGAAACTCACTCAACGAAAAAGAATTTCAACCTACGCACTCGGACCCCGAGTCGGTGGGGACTGCTACAGAACAAACCTGTGTGTGCAGTGGATGTATGTACTCTAGCCGCGCTTGGACCAAGTCCCCACTCTGAATGAGATCGGCGTACAATTGCATGGACTGGCTGTACCGGCACGTCAAGTCCGATTAACTCCACTTCAAAACCCGTCCTCACAAGATACGCCCTGCCACAAAGATTAAACGGTACGCAATACTGACATGGGCCTGCTTTCGAAGATGCTTCATGTCAACTTCATTGACATCCTTCACCAACATAGACACAAACCGAAAGGTTTATTCAGATCAAGCGCGGTTCTAAGCGCATAGAGGATCTTCGGTCACGCTTGAGCAAGGGACTTTTTTGAGAACACACAAACACTTCCTTGTGTTAGTCAGTGCTTGTCCACCCCACCCAGAAAACTTGGACAGTTATTTGCTCGCCACGTGTAAACTTGGCTCGGCATGGAAGACGTGGTAGGCTGTAGGACATGCTCTGCCTTGTCCACCGCCTTCATTTTTAAGGTGATGAACCGTGGAGGTCACGTGTTCGCACTGTCCCATTACTTGATATTACAAAAAAGTGGTATACACTCTTCTCTCCTCTCAAATTTCCCCATATCCCCTTTTTCACACAGAACGTCTCACTCGGATAGAGCTTATTGAGAGACAGGCTCCTTGAGAGACAGGCACCAATCCCCGAAACGATGTTCGATATGTGCTTGTTCTTATGATTTGCAGACCTCCTGTACAATTTGCTCACGGCGCACGCAAAGTTGTGGGCACCACACCACCCATGCCGATGCCGTGCCAACCACATGTCTCCTCTCATGCCAACCACTCGCCACATGGTTCCGCGACTAGGTCAATGAGTTGAGTAGGTATCGTACACTGTATGCACTCGTACAGTCTGTCTAAAATTACCCTTCCGACATGGGAGTGTTTCAAGAGATGGCACGGCACGCCAAGACTTGCTCTCTGCCCTGCTTGCTCTGCCCCCATGCATGCTTCAACGCATATCATCGCCTTCGTTCAATAACCGAGATGGGTAGCGGTTCCGATACGAAAAACAGGAGTTTTAAATATTCGAATTGGAAAATAAAAAAATCCAGTGCCCTTTCAAGATACTAGAAAGAATGATTCTCGTTTTCCTTCATTTTTTCCAGCTTTATCCAAGTTGATACAGACCATTTCCCACCACTTTTTATTCTTCAAGCTCCCTGCATATCGGCAAACGTCTCGCTTTTCTTTTTCGCCTGATCTGATTGCCAAGCGGCGTTTCTAAGCAAAAACTCGGCTCAGTAAACCCGGCAGGTACTCGTACCGTACATAGTTACTACGGAGCCGGAGTTGGCAAGCGTCTTGTCTGGCCGTGATTGTCTCGTCAATTGTTTACATAATTAATTACTCTCATTTTAGCTTACTCTGATCAACTAAGCTAATTACAGAAGCTCGCTTCAACGTCACACATCGCCCCACTATACGCCTGACCCAACGTCTTTCATTTCCATCTCCTTTAGGCCTTGACAGCTCTCGTATCTGTGATTGTATTTGCGGTGAAAGTCTGAAGAAATGCGTAAATCGCAAAATCGGACGCTTGAAACCCAAACAGGACTGGAACATATTTCATACGCATAGAACAAGCGGGGCTGGAATATTATAAAATATTACAAACAACTGTGTCATAGACGCAATCACCTGTTCAACAACCATGGCTCTCCTGGTTATCATGTCAAGTCATCTTTGCTATACTGGAGTTTTATCTGATTTTCTGACGATTTTCGCTGATTGTTGGCGGCCATTAAATCCTGAACAATTTTTTGTTCGGCAGTTCGGTAATTCATTAGTGTTCTTTTGGGTCTTCGGTTCCATGCATGAATCGGACAAGTCCTGCAGCCCTAACCCACTAACCGAAACACCTGTTCCTCACCCCGAACCCACAACTATAACCGGAAAGCTTATATAGTTTAAACCTTTGACCCACTTAAACTCTATCTTGTTGGAGCAAATAATTATTATCAGACCCTGGAACTCTAAACACCAAAACGTGATTCGATTTCAAATAACCCCTAGTCACGTTTCAGGCGATTGTGAGACATGTGTGGGTTCCAGAAAGAGGTGGAAAATCTACTGGTTATGTCTAAACCTTAATTCAGTGTAATAACCGCACAAAAACTCAGTAAACTTTTCCATGGTTGAGGGAGCTATACCTTGTCAAATAACTATGGTCCCAGAGCCCCAGAGAATCAGAGACATTGTGTGTGAGGTGTAATAGGGTTGATATTGTGAGAGTCTGGGGTCAAAAAGGTTGCCTGAGCTATCCGAGACTTGAGCTCCACCTGTCAAAGTGCTCCTGGTGGCCCCACAAGCACTAAGAAACACGTATCGCGCTCTGAAGCTCGTCAACATCTCACGTGACATGCAATGCAAACCAGATGGCTCCAAACACTAATGATTCAGAGTTTCCACCTGTATACGGCTTTCACTGGGATCCAATAGTCTTTTATGTCGATCTTAGGAGTCTATTTGCTTACAACTGGAGAAAGGAGCGAGGAACGAGGAGCAAATCACGTGACTGTGGGGTTACGAGTTGGCTCTTGCTGTCCCCCAAAAAAAATGTGGGGCTACCAAGCAGCTGCCGCGCTAAACGCATGTAGACCGCATCGCCATATACAGCTCGTTTGAGGTGACAAAACTGCATGGAACTTTTGAAGTACATTTGAAGCACTTTCAGCTGCGTCTGTTCGGTATGAGGGAAGTGTCAAAATCCAAAGTTCGTAATCCCCCCGAGTCTGAGTCGGAGGATTGAGTCGCAAGTATGGTTCAAGAGCATAATGGTCGGAAGGCTCGGAAGGATCCAGTATAATAGCCACGATGACGAGGAGTTCGCCAATGTTAATGTAGTGGTCTATTCAGCGTACTTTTGAACTTTTCTCAGTCTCAAGTCTCTCCGATCACGAGGATCACGTGGATCGGACGACTCCATGTTTTTCCTAATTGACATGTGCTCCCAGAACTCCCATTGCGCTTCGCGTTTCGGAGATATGCCGGAGGTTACCCGTGGGACAAAGATGCCGTGGGTACAACTGAGCCGGAGTCTGTTTCTTATTTTCTCTCGACTCTGAGACACTCTCTTGGCGTCTGGAAGTGGAGAACTGACGAATACGCGCGGCTAACAAAAAGACCATGCAGAGAATCGCTACCATAGAACACCCCGTTTGATTGGGTTGTTTAGCGATACCGGGGTTCATATCGTTACGACACCTGGCCACACTACTTGTAGCTGGGCTCTCGGGATTTGCTTCGTCTAGGTTTTGGAAACTCGAGAAACCAACTTCATTTGTCAGTGATAAGAGAGTGGAGAAGACGTGTCAGCAGTAACAGGGGCAGGCGAGAGTATTTTGCTGGCCTACGCGTTTCATGAAGCAGTAGAGAGGAATGGGTGTTATCAGGATGAAAGACACCCTTCCATGGTTGAACCGTTGAGAAGGCCCCCCTTAATGAGAGAATGTTTTTCGATCGTTTTCACCACTTGCTGGTCACGTGACTTTGTTTGGATTCGCCAAAAACTGCGCTGTGTTCTCTCCCAAGTTCTTTGTGTCTTCGTTAATAGTTTCCTCTTTGGGTCAATGCCGCTTACAGCTTCTGTATTGGGACTTGGGTTCCACCTTCTGTTTCGGGACGACCCGAAGATTGAGCCACAGGGGCGAAACAAGTTCACCAGCTCGACCGTTGTGGTCGGAAGAAGTCAACGAATAAAACTGCTTTTTCTTCAAATGTCCTACTCCATCAATACTCCTCAACACGTCTGGGCACGTCCAATACCCGTCAAAACCTTATTTAGCTCATGCACAGTGATCATCACATCAAAGCTTTTTGACGGGAAAATGTTATGTCTATCACGTGTGCCGAATCCATCGGCTTTAAGAGATGGCGCGGCAAAGAGGTGCAAGTCTACGTCGTATATACCGATACAACAAGACTCGAGGACTATGGAGGGCCCCGGTCTTTGTGGTGGTCTCATCGCTAGCGCGCTTCGGACTCCGGCAGACTAAGAAAGGTGTGCGCCTGTGCCTAAATTGCACAAACAAGAAAACCTGTGCCGTGCCCACCTCACCATGAAACCGATGTACTGTAACACTTATGAAGAGAATTTCGGCTGTCGGACAATCGCGGCGGGTTTGGGCAGATTCGGGAGATTGTCCGAAGCTACGACCAGGCAGAACCGATCGATGTGACCTGTAGATCGAGGTTTGTTGGTTATCTAAGTACCGGTAGGTGGAGAGCATGAAGGGATCGGTTGGCGACTGAACAGATCGGTGCTGTCATCATGCACGAGTGTTCACTCAACAAATGCTTCATGAACTGTAGAAGTACATACTGCAGCACTGCTGAGGTTGTATGTGTCTCCTGTCATAGGAGGAAAAAACGTTAGGTGATCCAGAGGTGACATAATATTACTGTAATTATGACAAGTTGACGGGGTCGTAATGTGTCGTCTCAGGTGTTGCACCTTGCGCTGAATGTGTCTCAGCTGTTCTTCATAGCCCTCTACTTTTAGAATCTCACAGGACTTGTGTTGAGCTTGTCATTCACACAAACATACTTGTAGGAGCACAATCATGAAGAGCTCATTGCTGTTGTACATGTACAAGAGTCCAGGTGGTCTATTTGTGATTAGAGGACGCCTAATCTTGATCAGATCGTCTTTTTCCTTTCACATAAAACAGCTGTTGATTCAATCTGACATGTGTACCCCATTAAGCCGATGTTACAACTTCAGTGAAACATGAGAAACCAACCCATGAGAAGTGAATCAAGCCCACTTCATCCACCCCAGTCAGAACGATTTCACACAATGCCTGTGAAATCTACAAGTACAAGTAGCCAGTTACTCGCACTGTTGCGGTGTACTCTTTTGTATTAGTAGAGCACGAGGTTCTCCCTCACCGAATTACTCAAACCTTGGTGGTGAATTCATTATCGGTACAGTAGTCTACTTCAACATAGTTGTATGTACTGTACACTTGTACATACTGTACTGTAGCGACAAACAATCGGACTCACGAGTTCTCCTGTGGTTACAGGCTCTTGATCTTATATTTTACAGCGCGTGCCTAAGGTAAAGGGCTGAAAAGCTCGCTCGGGCAATTTATACGCAGGGTCAAATATCGTATTTATGACCCTTTTTGCAGTGCATTCAGCACCTCACATTAACTCGTAGTGCAGTTTTTGCAAGACTCATTGGAAAATTGGAAGACTCATATCATTGACTTTCTCTCGCTCAGGCGAACGTAACAATATCTGGCTCATATCACAAATCCAACGATGATGAAGTTACCCTACTTCTCGAGTTACAGCCAATCACAATACTGAAACCTTATTGAGTCAATACGTGCATAAGTTGAGTCAACCAGACGAGTCATTTTTGATTTGTGCATCAGCCGATCAACCTCAATCAATCGCACTCAATTGTCGCCAAAAGTACTCTGACAAAAGAGGAATCAAGGCTTCAGTTACACCAGACGGAACATCTGTGCTTTCCATCAACTTCTGAGCCACCAACGAACATCTAACCACTCACCACAACGTGGATCGAACACACACAGCAATCGAGAATTTAACTAAATACTTAACCAGTGATCGACATTACTTGAGCTATTCGCCACCTTACGCAATGTCCTTCGATAAGTCCAAAACTGACTACTCCATCTACCTCGTCACCGACTCCGGTCTTGTGCCTGAGAACTTCACCCTCGAGCATCAGGTGGAACAGTCCATTCTAGGAGGAGCAACTCTTATCCAGCTTAGAGAGAAGACTGCAGACACTGGAAAGTTTCTGGAGACCGCTAAACGGATCCATGCCATCACCAAAAAGCACGGTGTGCCATTGCTGATCAACGACCGACTGGATATTGCAATTGCCATCGACTGTGAAGGAGTACATGTGGGACAAGATGATATGCCCGTGGTGGAGTGCCGAAGAATGCTTGGAGAAGACAAGATTATCGGGCTGAGTATTACCAATCGACAAGAGTATGATGCTGCTTTGGAGGCTGACGCCGCGGGTGCCAACCTTGACTACTTTGGAGTGGGTGCCATTTACGGAACATTCACAAAGAAGCTGAGAGCCGAGCCTCTAGGACTCAGCGGTGCACGTGACCTGTTCGCTTACATCACCGAGAAGGAGAAGTCGCTTTCACAGAAACACAAGTTTGTCACCATCGGCGGTATCAAGCCCGAAAACACGCCCTCTGTGCGATACATGTGTGGTGAGACATGCAACGGTGTGGCTGTTGTGAGCTGCATTATTGCTGCTCAAGATGCCAAGCACGTTACGGAGGTGCTGTCGAAACAGTGGCACAATGCCATCCTTAAGCCTGTTCCTCAGTTGACTTCCGACACTCTTGACAAGATCAACTCCTTTTACGGCACCCCTACTTTTGTGCACCACATCACTAACAATGTTGTGAAAAACTGCTCTGCCAACATTACCATTGCCATTGGCTCCTCCCCCGCCATGAGTGAGACTCGGGCTGAGTTCCGCGAGTTTGCTGCAATTCCCAACGCCTCTCTTCTGCTGAACATGGGTACTGCCACCTCCGATGGAGTCGAGACCTTTTTGGCTGCTGGCCAAGCCTACAATGCTGCTCGACGACCCGTCGTGTTTGATCCTGTTGGCGGGGGAGCCTCCGGGGCGCGGAAGTCTGCTGTCAAGACGCTTCTAAAGGGAATTCGTATGTCCGTCATTAAGGGCAATGACGGCGAGATTTTTTCTGCTGCTGGTATGGCTGGAAAGATGCGTGGAGTTGACAGCATCGGAGTGTCGGTGCTTGATGAGCGTGTCAAGGCTGCCTACAAACTGTCCACTGACGTCAACACTGTTGTCGTCATGACTGGAGAGAAAGATGTTGTTATGAGCCCCTCTGGTCAGTATGTACTTGTCGACAACGGAGACGAGCTCTTGACTCAGATCACGGGGTCAGGCTGCATGCTTGGTTCGGTGATCACTTCTATTGTTGCTGGACATGTTGGAGACGTTTTCGATGCTGCTTTGGCAGGTCTCTTGCTGTATACCATTGCTTCTGAGAAGGCCGGACCTCTGAGCGATGGCCCTGGTACTTTTGTGCCGCGATTGATTGATGAGATTAGCAAGCTTGCCAAGACCGGAGTCAAGGTGGAGGACATCAAGGTCCAGTTGGGCAATGTTGAGTAGAAAATCAAATGAACTTGGCTGAGGGCGTGTATGCAAATTGCAAGTGACTATAGTAGGAATACGTACCGGTACATACTCTTGCAATAAATCAGAACTCAAAAGCTGAGTGTTTCGTAACTACGCCATCCACACGTCAAGATGAGTTTAGCTAAGACATATACCAAACTAAGGAAGGGGTACACAAATTGTTCCCCCTATCAAGCGAGAAATCTTCGGGACGCTCTATGTATCAACTCCAACCGAGTCTTGAGTCCATCTCCTGCACAGATAACCTAATCCTTTGATATCCGGCGGGTGCCAGTGCACTGTATTGGTCAGTGAGGCCCCAGAAAATAGCTCCAATATCTTTACTTATTGTCGTTGGGGTACCAAGAGGGCTGGTAGCAAAACTTCAGGCGTGCGGAGATGTGACATTCTTCTCCGGTCCCATGCACGCAAATGTCACCACCGAAATGGACACTGAGTTTCAGTTGTTGAGCACTCAGCAAATCAACAATTACTTTGTAGCGGTCAAAGGATCTCAATACGGTAAAGTTATGACCACCGCACTCGATCTCGGCTGCCGAGCTCCGATGTTGCAGTTGCGTCCGCTCCGTTGCATATTTCCGCTTGTTCTCTCCGGCTATGTTGGTGGTTGCTTCGGGGCGGAAGTCTCAAACTGTCGCCTGGCTGGGTTCTTTGTCCACCCTTCCACTAGCTATTGCGCTTCGTATTCTTAGTGCCAGCCTAATGGTGGAAGCTGGTGGGGCTCAGGCTTGGGGTTAAGGTGACAGCTGGGTTTTATTTCGCGACAGAAATTTGGCCAAAGAGGGAGGAGAGGAGAAGGTACAATAGAGATGCATCTTTGTAAGCTTGTGTCGGTTTTGCTGGACTGGAAGGTCTGAAAATTCACTTCTACAGCGCACATAATGCACAATGTTGCTCCCGTGTGTAGAAAGCTCACGAATGTTAGCTCCGTGTACTTTCGGAACTTCTTCCAGGTATGTAGCTACTGAATCTTGCAGGTCGAATGGACACCAGCTAGAGCCATAATGTGGAAACTCTACTCCTAAACAGTGATGAGATCCCAGCACAAAGGGGGTTGTGAACGACAACGCTAAAATAGAGCTAAGGGGCACAAAGGGAGACAGACGTAGTATCAACTACTGCACCGCTAACAAAAGGAGTGTGTTATGCACAGTAGGAACGATGATTTAATATTGCTCTGCCATCGTATTAAGAGGGTCGTAACGGACACGGACTCTTCGGCTATTGTTGCTGTGGTTCTGATTGCTGCAGAAATTATCCAGGGCCTCTAACTATCTGTCCCTATTTGAAACATTCCTCGGAATAACTAACTAAACACAACAATGATAGTGTTGAAACGTGTCTGTAAGGCTGCCCTGAGAATATATCCTTGACGAGGAAGAATAGTAGACGGGAACTAAATCTCCATAAAAGTAGTCGTACGCTCTCAGCACATCATCGCACTTGTTGGCATCAACAATTTGCCTGACGCTACTTACTAAGTGCACGGCTGTCGACTCGCGAACCCTGCCAAGCCACTAGCGGGATATGTGTGGTGGAAAAGAGAAACATGATTTCGGCACGTAATAGCCAAACCGTCAGATAGATAGCTGCGGCTTAGACGGCCGAAGACACGTTTATATCATGAAATCAATAGTCACTGAAGGACTCAATTACACTTACAACTTGAGGATGGAGATAGAGAGAATATTTGTATACAGTCGGCCAACTCCGACACTAGTCCCATCCCTGCAGTGGTCTACAGTGTACCAAGACAAGTTGTGGCGAGCCCTTATGTTCTAAACAATGAATTGTTACTTTCTTCTGTGTCTCTAGTTAAGTTCTTTCGTTGGCTTTGTTTTTGTGTTCGGTTCTATTTCCCAGTCCGCATGCGGCTGAAGGGTCTTGTGTTTGCATGCATAATCGTGCAGCTGGCGAAACCTAAACTTTATAGAGTGGCGGAAGAAGACACCGTTTGGAGGTCACAGTGCCACTACTTGTACAAGTAGTTCAGGATGTCACCAACTAGTCAATAATATTTCACCGATTGCATTTCCCTATGTCACCTGCTAAAATGCGGGGAAGATGACAGGGCAAAATTCCGTGGATACGACAGAAACAAGTCTGCCAGGTGGGCATTGACATGTCTCAAAAAGTGGGCATGTGGATCTCAAAAATTAGAGATCACGACCTCTATAATTGGAGAAGTGCAGGTAGCTACTACAGTAACCACAAATGGTGACGTAGGTGAATGGAATATTCTATTCTATTCGTGGAGTAAATTACTCACTGATTTGTACAATACCGTAGTAGCAATTACGTCCGTTCTTTCCACGGGAATCAATTGCAACATGATCTCATTCCACCCCACATATGGGGTTCAAGGTTTTATTCTGCGTTCGTTGTTTAGTCAACACGGGAAGAAGGTACCGGCACCAGTACCTGTAGCCTAGAGGTATGCGGTGCCGACATCCAGTGTAACAAAGGGGCTGCACTTTGACAGAAACTGATAGAGTCTCAGGATATCTCTTGGTGGTGCACCCCCAAGACACCTTTATTTCGAAATTTTAGGTCTTCCATTACTGCACAACGTGTGGACAGCGATTCTTCCCAAAGCCCTCAATGAATAATCCTTCTCTGCAGGCACAACAATGGAAGAATCTAGTAGACTGTTACATACGGTTCTCATACGGATGTTAGCTCCTGAATGTCTCAACTATGCCTCCCCTTTCATGGGTATCTAGACTAAGATTATTGTGTTCTTGATTCTGTTTGTCTGGCCGAACTGACACTAGTGAGAGTACGTTGTAACCCAAGGGGCCTCTTCATGTCCCATATCGTAGACATTGCGCAAGGGGGTTACGGAACTAGCTGCACTCATATGGCATCCTAAAACAGCAGTGAAGATTCAGATACAAGTAGTGTTCCTAGCATAAAATAGTGGGCTAGTTTTTTGGAAGCACAGCTAATCTGGCTGCTCATATCCAATTGAGTATATCTTGGAAAAATTGTCGGTGACGGTGCGTCCTATTATTATCAGGTCATTGTGTCAGATAGCTCTTTATCCATGTATCCTTGTGTCAGATCGATACTGTACTGACGCTAGTTGTCACCTTAGTGCAATAGATGAAAGGCCTACATGACGCACCCACGGGATTCGGCAGGGCCGCAAGGGCCGATGGATGAGCGGGCCATGTCGTATATTTGAGGCACAGTGCTGCTTGGCAGTCTCAGTATCGTGAGAGGTGTACTTTTAGACGATTGCAGTAAAGGTAGAAACACGTGGCTGGGCTAGCCTGATAGCACTTTAAACAAATATACTTGTCTCCCAAAGCAGGTACAGTACAACTCATTGTCGTATTTGGATGTCAATTTTCCATGGCCTAAAAAAGATCCACGGATTTTGAGGAAGCGGTAAAGCACGAAAAAGTCGGTAGCTTGAGGCTGACTAGTCTCCAGAATGGTGAGTACAAACGTTTTGAACAATCTGGACCTGACTCAAGGTCAACCTCCTTCATAGCCGGGTAGTCTCAGTCCTCCACCAGCACCCCGCTTAACGTTCTTATAAGCGAAAACAACAAAAACCAACCTCGGTTTTGTTCTCAATTGCACAAGCAACTTTAGCCTATTGTAAAGGAGATCATTAGCATGCTTAACACGAGAGACATGTGCTAACACATCGACAGGGTCTGCCAATTTTGACACATACCTAGGGACGTAGCTAGCTGTCAAGTGACCTTATTTCCTTAGCGGGGGCTGCAAAAGCGTATTGCGGTACTCATTGGGCTCGATCACTCTGAGAGTCTAAGAAAACGCCAGTCTTTAAGGTGACGGAGTAACATAGCAGCCGGGGCGTGAAGGCACATACTTTCTGATAATGTAGAGTCGTGACTCTGGAAAGTGATAACAATTCGCGGAGATGTTCGTTTTGAAATCTGCCTTCTCTTATCATTGGTAAATGGTCATACATCTGGTAAAGTGGCTTAGCTTTGTAAAAGAGATACAATTCTGTCAGAATGGCGTGTTATTAAAGCGTCATGTCTCCATCAGGTGCAAGGGATCGACTTTCTGTCAAACATTAATATGCCCCTTATTGAGAATAGGAGCTGTCGCTACCAAAAACAGACTCCCGGCCCGCCACGGACCGTGTTCACGGCCTCCTCAATTTTTCTAGGACGGTTTGGGCGGGGCGGTATCTTGAGACATTCTGTGCGGGTCTCGGAAAAGGCCAATTAGAGACACATCTAGATATTCGGCATCGATCACGTGGGCACTTCTTGCAGTTGTTTGTAGAATATTATTTAGCTCAACTTGTACAAGTACGAGCCCTGACATCGCAGAAAGACACAACGCACAGAAACAAGACAAATGTTATCCTAAGCACCCTTATGCGTATAGGAAGGTAGTCTGCCTGTAAGCATTTCGCTGGAACGATCGTGGTGTTGTGGGTTGTGATTACTTGCAGAGGAGTCAAGTGATACAGGGGTTCTGTTGAACGTCTGACGTTCTACATTATTTCCAGTAGCTATGCCAAAGAATGCGTTGCTAACACGACTTGCAGAAAAGACACTAAAAGGGCAGTTCCTTTGGTTATGGAGCTTCTTGGCTGCGAAAATATTATCTAGACCAACTAGATCAAGGAGCTTGCTTGCACCGAGGCTCACTAATCACCACGACATCGGCATAGCTCTACCCGACGTGTTTTCCTTGTTCCCAGCGTGTCTGGTTAGCTCCCAACCTTAGTATCCCAAGTGGCGTAATTTCACCCACAATTCGGTCCACTGTTCTCGTCGACAATGTTCTGACAGGTGCTGCCATTAGTGCTTTAGAAAGCTGGTTAGGCTTCTCCAACGAACTCCCAACTCTACTTTAGGCCGAACCCTCCATAGGTAAGTAGAATCCACTAAACCTTATGTGAGGTACAAAGACACTCGGCTTTTGTTGAATAATACGAACTATAAGGACACCTCCAGTTTTCCGCAACGGACCCGAAACCACACCAAAATGAGTATGGAAAGATTGGGCGCTGTTTTACAAAATGCGACAGACCTAACAGTAAGTTTGCGAGCTTGAGGCACGGAATTTCTTGGAAAGACAAATTTGGGTGGGCGGTGGAGACACTCTAATTTGAGTACCTGTACAGTACTTGTACAGCAGAGTAAAATACTTGTACGGAGTGTAGGTGAGCTTAAAAGAATGCCTGCGCGAGAAAGGGCGCATGTGTGAGAGTGTGTTTTCAGGATGTCGCCATTAGCTATAGTACTCGTACTGTGCAATAAGAGCATCGAGATGGGAACCAAAGAGATTTCTCCAATGTGGGATAAGCAATGAGGCTGTACTCTGGTGCTGTGTCGCGTGAAGGCCAACAATCGGCTCCAGGAATGGAAAAAGCAACGAACGATCACAAATTCTTCTCAAAAGAACACAAAGAAGCTGGGTACAAGTACAGTACAACACTCCGTACATGATGCAATGCCTATCATCGGTTTCACCTAGACTCAAAAATGACCCAAATCCCTCCTCCATGCATGAGTGCTGTACAGCAAATGTATCGGTGAAACTTTTGAACAAAAGAGTTGTTATAATTGCTTTTTGATAACCGAGACTCTTTCGGTACCTTACGAGTGGACCCAGAGGGTCAAGGTGGTCACTCGTTCTACCCATGCCCTGCCTTTTCGCGCTGTTAGCACAAGCCATTGCCCGTTGGGCATCTGTATCGGCTGTTGAATGTTTCACATGGGCAGATCTATGATGGAATTCCACGCGAAATGAACTTGGGTGGCCCCTAGAGTTCACATCATAAGCTCACGCTTTAAACCCACACCTCAAGTCCACACGGCATTGATTTTAAACTGAGTGTGAGACACAATCAATCACTTAGGTGTCATCAAGACTTCACTACACTCTACACCTTTATGATTGTGGAGTTCAAGTTCTTGGAGCCTAACAGCGGGGATACGATGATTTTGGATCAGTAAGTTGGATGCAATGTCTATGGGTGGTGTTCCAGCTCGGCGACTTCTCCGCGCCAATCGTTTTTTAAGATTCTTCACTGAGCTGCATCAGTGTTATCAGGCTGTTGCGCTGCATCCGGGAAATGTAGCACATCCCGCGTGAGGTCTCCAACCTTGGAAGACACCTCCTTACTCGTCCCACCAGTTTTTTACTCGGAATAGTGTTGATCTGCAGACTTGCGAGCCAGTAAGCTTGTGAGCTGGCAACACAACATTGGCTGTGAGTTAGCTCACAGGGTAATTGTTTTTACCACATCTTTTCTAGTCATAGGTTCCGCGCAATGAGAAACCACAGGGACCCGTACATACTGGTACCTCTATCTGCCGGTCCTGGCGATCACATGCAGGCTAGGGCTTTCCGAACCCGCGGGAATCTTTCCGCAGAAGATGTCTTAAACCGAATGCTTATCGAGGTCCTTGTATATTGTCATGAGAGCATTGTGGACCAATCCGGTCACATTACAAATGCCTGTCTTGGTCATTGCCTCCCTCCCGAACACCAATTCCACGGAAGTGAAAGGAAAGCCTGTTCTTTCGCAATTCAGTTTAAATTTAAGGTGCTCGCATAGGCAAGATTTACGATCATGTATGTGGGCTTGTGGGGTGCATATACCCTTGCACATTTAGAAAGGTCGAGGTGGTATCTGTACATTTGACTGGGCTCAGCAGGTGAGATTAAATGGAAGAAAAAGAGCTAGAACTCAGCAAATCTAACGCCTGCTCTCATTTGTTGCTGTCATCAAAACAAACGATGGGATAGTTAGTATGCGACATACCAGCACTTTGTGAACCCGACTGAGAGGAGAAAAAGCGGACAAAAGCCTTTGGGGTCGACTGGAACTTTAGGACAAAAGATGAACCCGATCACAGAGGCCGGAAAGGATATAACCAGAAGTATTTACCGTTTCTTTGAACAGTACCTTTGTGAATGAATCATCTTGCTTCAACCAACTCTTTTTGATTCAGAATACGCGTGGCTAGTACATGCCTGCTGATTACGGAGGGCATGATTCTTTCATGAGTGCAAGGGTATTCTCTGTAAGCTCTTAGTATCAGTGCTTCAGCACATTTGATGACGTGTAGCGAGTTACTTTTGTCATCTGATATGAGGTTATGAGTCTGGTACACTCCTCAGTGGCGACGGCATCCAGTACCAGTTCAGCTTGCCTGACACAAGATGCACTGAGAGAGAGACAAGGATAAGTAGAAGCATATAACACATACAGTACAGCAGGCGACTTATTCAAATACGTGTTCTGACCCCCCCCCCCACCCCCCCCC
>ULGY01000016.1:335129-372289 GCA_900519085.1 Yarrowia deformans | reverse complement strand
CCCCCCCCCCCCGCTCAAATGGCACAAGTACTTGAAGAATTGTAGACACAAGTCCTTCCTAAACATTTTTATCTCACGCCTAACCATTCACTACTCTCACCCACCTACATGTTCAGTGCAATACAGCTACGGTGCTCGTCGCTGCCTCTAAATATATTAGTAAGCTGGCTAAATCGTGGAAGGGACTACGACTAGTGGCTGCCTACACTAACAGCTGAGAGCTGTCAGTGTTTCGAGGCTAGATGTGTATGAGGAATCTCACCAGGGCAACCATCAACTCCGGATAGGCCCAACTTATATAGTCGGAGTTCTAGAATTGTGCGGATTTACGACGCAAGGGTGTGGGTTTCGGGGACATCCCCTATGGGGACTCGGCGTTTGGTTTCATCGAATGCTTCAAACATAGAGTGTGGTTGCCGCACACCCCCCCCCCCCCCCCCCCCCCCCCAACGATGATCGGAGACAACCAAATTAGCCAGGTGGGAGCCTTACAGCACCGGTTCCCCAAACTTCACAATCCCTACTTGACAGCGGCCGTGGCCACCATGGGTGGTCTGCTTTTCGGCTTCGATATCTCTTCTGTTTCTGCCTTTGTCGACACCAAGCCTTACAAGGAGTACTTTGGGTACCCCACTTCCATCCAACAGGGAGGTATCACTGCCTCCANCCCCCCCCCCCCCCCCCTTGAAAAGAATCCACCTTAAGTTTGAGATGGTTTCGTCTCAGACTTGTCACTCGTCCAATTTTTAAGGTTCGGAGTAGTATTATTAAGGTTGATATCTAATGACGACCCTGCATAATCAACGCTGAAGCCAGATATCTACTAGTTCTACTGTCAGCTATTGGAAGCTCATAATGAATGTGGCAGAAGTAATCTGACTGTATGGGTGTCATAGGGACTCTAGATGTTTCACAAAAGACTTTTTCAGCGTCTTCACTTCACCATTTTTCCGACAGACTAACCCTCTTGTTGCTTTCGTGTACGCGAAACGAAGCACGACTCTGTAAGGACTTGGAATTACTTATGGCTTAGGAGGTTGT
Organism: Yarrowia deformans; assembly: GCA_900519085.1. NCBI lineage: Eukaryota > Fungi > Ascomycota > Dipodascomycetes > Dipodascales > Yarrowia > Yarrowia deformans. The sequence continues at coordinate 371,248 of ULGY01000016.1, read as the reverse complement.
TTTTTTTGAAAAACGTCTTTGCTGAGTAATCCTGATTTGGCTTCTGACACTCCCGCCCCAACAGCCATCATAGTATAGTGGTTAGTACACCACGTTGTGGAATGTGCGAGTAATATGCACTTGACAGGCCCGTGGAAACCTCAGTTCGATTCTGGGTGATGGCAGTGCCTTCAACTGGCTGTTTTTTTGGCAGCCAGCCGAGCTCACCGTTCTTTTCTGCCACATACTAGTGGTGGTTCCCTCTGCAGGGTCTACCTAACTTTCGTTTAAAACATTGCATCTGTCACCAAAACTCGTATATGTACCTTACTGTACAATACAGTACAGCAGCTAGTGTGTTGCATCTCATTAGCATCAGAAATCATAGAGTTTTCTTTAACTTGGACACATGTCAAGGGCACGCGTCCACCGATTCGGATCGCAACCGAGACCCGTTTCCGAGACTCATATTTCCCACGAGGTTTCACGAGGTGCCAGGAAGCGTATCCCCGAAAGAGTTCTATTGTTAAAATGGAGATTCTGAGATATAATAGGTTGTTTACAATTCTTCTTCAGTAATTACAGTACGGTACGTACTGTAGGGGGAAATCGTGATTGGCAGCGTAACGGGAAGCAGATGTTGCCTTGAGCCGTTATGTTAATAACCCAAACGCAATGACAAATAATCAGAGATTTTTCACCCACATATGAGAGATGACACTGTGGAAATTGTAGGAAATGGACAAACAGAAGAGTATATGAATAGGTTGTCGAGATTAATTGGTGAATCGTGTGGACAAGGATAAGTTTTGTCTGTGGCATTTTGTATCTGTTTAAACTTCGTCGTATTCGGTTGGGAAATGAAACTACATGAGACTTGATCATTAGAACATTCTCTAGATGTAGAAACAACGCCAAAAAGAAACCGAGTACACCACAAAGTTTCTTAGTCTTGAAAGATATACTCTGATACCTTATCGAATACAAATACGGAGCCTACATTTCTCGGAAATTTCAGATTCATGCATTTCGCCTGATCCCGGGTAGGGGAAAATTTCCGATTTTGGGGCGACTTCGGCCGTTTTTGACCCTCGGGCTCAGACCCATCTCTCCGAAATAAAATAACCAGAAAATAACCAGTATCATCAAAAGAACAGTGGAAGTGTGACGAATAAAATGGTGTAGTTTTTTTTTAGTTTCTGCCACTGCAATAACTTCAAATCATCCAACGAATTAAAAAAACCCCCAGTTGTGCACCTTTTGTAAAAACAAAATTATTCCCAAATAATCGACCATCTCGAATTCTTAATTGGTGATTTCCTAATGAAACATATGGCTGTAGTACTTCCCATACCAGCTTCAGAGTCTTCATTTGGATTTTTTTAATTATGTTCAGCCATTTCTTAGTCTGCCATTAGACCTTTTCGGGGACAACTCTTTGTTCAAATATCTCAGCAAGACTTGAAGTAGACTGGACGGTTCTCTAAACATCTATCTACCTACTTAGTGCACTTTCCCGTTATTTCGAGCCCTGTTGCAGCCGTTAAGAACAATGGCGGAGATATTCACAGAGGCACTTCCTATTAAGGGAGGTTTAGGCGAAACCCTAAAATATGCAAGATTATATAAGCACAGCAGCAGATTTGGAGTGGTTATATCTTCCCAAATAAAATAAAAATCACAATGATAGAGACACTGTCAAAGTATTGACATACATGCGATTCTAATGGCTATAATGAAAGCCTATTTGGTCGTACTCTCGAATTTTCAAAAAAAATTGAAAACGCCCACACTCGAGGTTCATTTTTTTAAAGACTTCGTTGGAGATTGTGACGATGTTACAGACGAGGGGAAGACAAGCACACGATATATTTTGAACGGTGCTGTTCGGAATTTCCTGTGGCACTCTTCTTATCGCTGTAAATCGGAAATATGCGATGTTTGTGATTAATCAGCAGGTCTAAAATCATCTGAAATCGCGTTAAATCGCCCGAAATTGCAAATTTTCCTGGGCGGGGTGGGGGTTCAGGCGAATTGGACGATTTTGAAATTGTTGTAAAATTTGGGTCTTTCGTCCCAAAATGTATTCTACAGTAGGAGATAGTATAGATCCCCACGAGCTCGCTGGTATGTCTCTTTTGTTTCCGTGACGACTGGTGTTGCTGCTGCATCAGTTTGAAGTTTCAATTTTGGGGTTACCCGGCCTTTTGAAGTTGGTGATTTTTTTGATAAATGTCGCTGAGTAAGATCTTTATAATTTGGTGATGTACAGTACGAGAAGGCATATGTCGCCCAGTCAGACTGTTGCGGCAATAAGAGTGATCAATGTACACGTCGATATTTCGGTGTCTCTGGTCGAATATATTGGTGTGAATTGTCTCTGGTGGCATTTCGAGTTGTAACACATTATTCTTATTTTTTTTCATAGCAATTATCCATTTAGTCGTAACCATTGTGTTTGACTACAAGTTGTAGGTTTCCGGTCTTGATTACCCTCTGATCAGCTACAGGAGGGACTTCTTTTGCTACTCAGCACGCAGAAAATGCGAAAGAATGACTTTTTGACAGATGGACGCAATTGAGCTACAAGTATCTTTACTAACAGCTACCTGGCTTGCTTACCTAATAGCCTCGACAAGCCTCATCCTCTGATGGCTTCTCTGTTTTGCTCCAATGCAGGCCCGTTGAAGATTGAAGCAATCCACACAAGACACAATGGCGATACTTCCTTGTAGATCATCTGTGTGGAAGTCCCCGTGTTGTATTGTACAGTACTGTAGTTTTCATTTTGAGTCTACAGTAGGATCCCTGTGAATGGCCCCTCTGTTTAAGGTGAGACGGTGCCAAATTGAATCACGAGGACAGACGTCATGTCGAAAGATCCATTGCATACAAAACACACCATCAGTACAAGAGCTACGGTACAGTACCAGTAAGTACAAGTAAGCACTCTCAGGGCCAGACCCTCTACAATTATAATAGCTTCAAATGGCTACATTCAGACAAACGTAACACTACAGAGTATTGTTGTACTCACTGTACAGTGATGTGTAGCGGACACGTGGAAAATGGCACTAAAAACGTCCCGCAGTGCTCCTAAAACTTAGCGTCGTATCCGATGAAACCAGTGTTTACAGCAGCGGTATTCTAAACTACAGAGCACACTATTTTTTTTATAGTGAGCAAATCTTTAATTCTTCATGCCACAACTTGATGACGGTATATGCAATACTGCACGGCTCAGACATCTTGTGTGTTCGAGGATTATAACTACCCCTGGCTTGACCCTGTCCCAACGCCCCCTTCACGCTTCTTCCCGTGCCCAAAACACCGTTTTAGTACCAACTACAACGCAGATCCGCTAGCCCATAACTTTCAGTTATGCGTCGTGTTAAGAGTGAGACACAGCAGATAACAGTGCAAATCGCTGAAAATTCGTACAGCACCTTGGTTCTCATCTAACAACTAATCTGACTATTATAAATGAGTGAATCGCATCACGTGAGCACTAAATAGTAGTCAACGCTTTTCCAGAGTCGGGCTAACCGTCGTTCTCTAGCCCACGGAGTGCCAAACCTTCCCCTTCCTGTTACCTTACGCGTTACTATAGAAACAAGCGTCGGCGGGGACAGAATTCTGGGCATGACATATGTGTACAACTAGTACGTTTACATTCCATAGGTTACAGTGAGTTTGACGTGGGTATTTTCAAAACAACATAATATCAATGAAATTCTTGAATCGAATACTCCAAGAGATACATTGAAGAGAATTGAACCTCCTCGACGCGAGATTATCAGATGTTCACTATGACAATAATTATTTTGTTCAAGAAGTCCAGAAGGCAATATTATTCACCACGCAGGTGAGCTAATGCCCGACAGACTCCCAAATTTGTCGAGCCCCACGTTTCTTCTCCCAAAGTGGATGTGAACACATCTAATTGTGAAAATATGGCGGAGGACACTTGAAGCTATCTCCGGAAATGGCAGTTCTATCAAATATGGTTGCGCTTTTTACGAGCTGGGTTGCATTGGACACAATTGAATTCATGAAGGGGTGTAAAGTGCTATTACATATAGACAATACTTATCGTACAAGAACCGCCTTCTTTTCACCTCTCCCAATGGGGCATTTAAGTCCAAAACAAGCAGTGGACGATCTACAGATTTGCGATGAGTGTCTAGAGTAGACACAGCTGATCAAGCTTTGGCTAACATTGATGGGTGAATCTGGGAGGGTCACTCGTGACCCATGTTGAGTTCGGGACAGTTGCGAGCCTGCCCACATTTGTCTTCGTCAGTGTACAGTGCCCCTCTGTACATCCTAGTCTTGTCTTGTATAGTATCTATTTCCTTAGATCGTTGTTATGCATTTCTAATTCTGAATAAGTTGGGTCTGAAGGTGGATCATAAGAGAGCGCCGCATTCCAGGCGCTCACGGCATGATCTAAGTAGCCAACACAAAACCACAGAAATCAATACATTGGCCTTTTTAGCAGCTTCCTTTTGGGTCAGTGAAGTAGACCTAACTCTTGATTTTTCTGTCAATATCACCAAAACCGTCAGTTTCCATACATGTAACACTCCATGCTACAATACTATTTCGTAGCTACATCGTGCTTTTCTAAAAAAGGCAATATCAATTATACTAATAAGTCTCTCGCGTGAAGGTCTATTAGTACCAAACTGAACCTCATAGACGTCGCTGTAGCTATCTATATGGGGTATAGACTTTTTCCCTCTAAGATATATAGATGTCTAGTGTCGCACCCTCGAGCGGCACAGTGATCAATGAAGTTCAGCAATTTTGTTCTACTCGGTCTGGCGTGCTTGACCGCAGCCGATTCTTACCCGTCGGAGGCTTACAAGTCCATCAAATCAATTGTGAAGAAGCACAGCCTGAAGTTGGAGCATGTCATCAGCAAACGACAAGTTTCCGCAGACACGAAATCATTTATCATTTCTTTTCCCGGCGCCTCGATTGACGACATCTCGCACCACATTACCTCTATTGACGAGCTAGTCTCTGGAAAATCTGAGCAAGGAATCACGGCTGACTTTGATGTTTCTGAGAACCCCGAGAATCCCACCATTGTCGGAGTTGCCGCTGTTCTCGATGCATCCGTTGCACAGGCAGTTGAGCGACTTCCTTTTGCCCTTGTCGAACCTGATGGCAAAATCTACATGTGGGATTCGTTGGAGCGAAACCCAAAGGGTATCGTTTACTGTGACCAGCTCCCCGGTTTCGGTGAGCCTGGATTCGAACCCTTCTACAACGATGACCTTCTCGCTGAGCTTTCGACCCCCACTGGTGATAAGAACGCCCGAGTTGCCACTATCACTACCGAGATTATTGGTGTGGCATCTGTCAACGGACAGAAGTCCACTGTTACATCGACAATCACTTTTACCAGTACATTGAGTGAGTTAATGAAGGAGGGAGATACATTCTGGTTCGGCGAAATCTTGGGACGTGTTTAAGGTTTCGGCACAGCGAAATTAAGCTTATCGAGGCAGGGCGGCTGCAACGCCAACTGACTATCCTACATGACACTAACACAGAACGCGCCGGATACACACGTGAGTTGGGACAGCGGAAAGGTTGGCGGTATCAAAGGGTCCTGTCCTGTTTAGTCACCCATAAAAGACTAAGCAAGCTAACACAGTTCTGGCTGAACCCGCAGCAAGTGGTGCCAGTGAGTATTAACACAATTGAACACTACTGTAGCTTAATTAGCTGTCTCAAACTAACACAGAAACTGGCGACAATGCAAACACCAACACTAATGGCAACACCAACACTAACGGCAACACCAACGGCAACACCAACAGTGGCGGTCATGTTGAGGGTGAAATCGTCTACACCAACGAGCAGGGAGAGCCCTGCGTGGCCAGTCGTGAGTATAAGTTGACACTGGACGGCTGAGAACTGACGACAGTATTTCGGTCTTGAATCCCCACCAGATAATCTGGCTCGTCAGCAGGGACTAAATAATTCCTCGTCATACTAACACAGCGTCGCCCACATACGAACCCACTTGTGGTTGTACCAAGACATACTATGTGATCCGTACTCTCATCGAAGAGCATGCTACTACTGTGTCTAATGGACACATTGGTGAGTAACAAGAATTCATACTACGCTGAGCAATCTAACAAAGTGACCCCAACCAGTTCCAGCGACGGAAGCTCTGGATCAAATGGAGACAGCAACACCAACGTCAACAACGATGACGGAAACAGCAACACCAACGGCAACAACGACAACGGCAACACTGGTGGAGGGGATGGCAGCGGAGCAGACACTATCAATAGCGAATACGACAACTCCAGCCCTGTTTCCAGCACCATCGTTGACGGAGCTGATAGCACGTCTTCAATCGACGATGCCTTTGTCTTGAACTCGACTGTCTTGCCGGTTGAGGTGACCGAATCATTGATTACTTCTAGTACCCTCTCCCCTGTCATGACCAGCTCGGACCAGTCTTCAGTACCATCCACTTCTTCCACTCCCCAATCTGTTAGTCCTACCGTTTCGTCTACAGGAACCGGATCTTTGAGCCCCTCATCTTCCAGCTCTAGCAACACCGTAACCAGCTCTAGTTCTGGTCCCGACAGCTCCTCAGTCTCTTCCAGCGTGACTTCATCGTCTATTCTCTCTTCCCCTAGCCCCTCCAGCTCCAGCTCCAGCTCGGCACCTTCCAGTTCAAGCTCTTCCAGCTTGAGTTCCAGCTCTTCCAGCTCCCCCAGTCCCACTCCTTCTAGCTCTTCCAGTTCCCCCAGTCCCACTCCTTCCAGCTCTTCCAGTTCTCCCAGTCCCACTCTTTCTAGCTCCAGTTCTATTTCTCCCAGTCCCACTCCTTCAAGCTCTAGTTCTAGTTCTTCTTCCAGTTCTTCGTCTACCTCAAGCGCTCCTCCAGCTTTGGTCACGCAGCAAGGAGTGCCTTGGGGTCTGTCTCGAATTTCTCACCAGTCTCCCGAGTTTTCCCCCTACGGAGACGCCATCTCAGGAACCTATGTTCACCAAGCGTTTGTGGATCCTAGCCCCAAGGTGGTTGCCTATGTCGTTGACTCTGGTGTCAACATTAACCATGAGAACTTCGCGACAAAGCCCATTTGGCTTGCCAACTATGCCGACACTAACGACGTGGATGCTAACGGTCACGGAACGTTTGTAGCCGGCGTCGTTGCTGGTACCAACTCGGGTGTGGATCCCAACGTTCAGATCAAGAGTATCAAGGTATTTTCTGGTGACGTTACTGACGCTTCTATTCTGATGTCCGGTATTACACGTGCTATTAACGATTTTAATGCTGACACTACACCAGGAAAGAAGGCCGTGTTGAACCTATCACTCGGCGGAGACGCTTCTACTGCTCTGGACGCTCTGATCCAGCAGGCTGTCGCTGCGGGTATGTTTGTTGCCATCGCTGCTGGAAACAACATGGAGGATGCTTGCAGCAACTCTCCAGGACGAGCTTCCTCTTCCACCCCCGGCTCTGTGACGATTGGCTCCATTGACAGAACTGATCGACTGTCCGTCTATCCAGGAACTAACAAGGGAACAGCATGGGGAACTTGTATCTCTGGTTTCGCTCCTGGATCAGACATTTACTCGTCAATGAACACTCCCGACAACGGCTACGGAGTAGGAGGTGGAACCTCGTTCGCTACCCCTATGGTTGCAGGTATTGCCGCCTACATGATGAGTCAGGCAGACACCAAGGATTTAACCCCTGCTGAGCTTGAGACAAGAATCATGAACGGAAACGACGGCAAGATTCAGGGTGACCTCAAGAGCTCTCCTAACAAGATTGCTAACAACGGTAACGGTTTGTAATTCTCTAGTGTATAATTGTTAGTTATTATAATATCAATGAACAATTAGTTTTGAAATCGTTTGTATGTTCGAAATCTATTACTTTGGGAGAGCGTCTTGCGGCTGACAACGTGCAATATGGCTGAGTTTAGGTGCAGCACTATGGGAGTTATACTGCTGCATCGCTCAAAGACCGGATGTACTCGTATGTCAACAGACAGAAATATTGACTTTCGTCATTATCGGCGATTGATAGGTTATTCCATAACCATATCCAAGTGGAGATTAAAACATGCGTCTGTCAGCATCTTCTCTTCTTGTACATTGTACTGTAGTACTTCCTTGCATGGTGACAGGCGTCCACGGCTCTCAAGCAGGTTTTATGCTGGAACCGGTGTTGCAGATATCGAAAGGACCCATGTGAAACACCTATACGGTTTTTGTTTTTGAAGTGTGGCGCTTCCGCTAAGCGCCCCTTCGTCGCGGTTATTTTCTACGGATCCACCCATGAACTTGTACCTGTGACTTCCCACCAATCAGTGTAAGCCTCCAGGTGAGTCCAGTAAATGATATAGAATACATAATATACTCATCTACCTATAGCGTTCCAGCAAAGCGAGACAAGCGGTTATCTACGAGCCCTCCAGATTTCAAGCGCCACTATACACCTCGGGGGATGGATCTTGAGTGGACTAACACCGACTTCGATTGTACAACTGTACAACTGTACGTATCTGGAACAATGGCATCTCCGTATTGGACGCAAGACATTGACAGCTGCATGCTACAATGAAAAACGTTCAGTACCGATTCTGGCCCTGTTTCAATTTTACCTCAGCGGAGGTTTAACTCAGGAGGACAAGTTACCGTTTGGACTCCCTTGTTGTGGCCAGTTAAGTTCACAAATTTGTTGTTTCGGCCAACTCTATTATTGAAACCTCCGGATTGTAATTGGTGAGTGACAGTATGCCAGCTGTCAGAATGTTACTGTAGGTTTGATAGATGAAACAAAAGTCGTTGGAAAACAACGGCGTGTTTAGCCTTGTGAAAAAGCTGGATGACTTGGGTATGTCCCGGTCAACAAGAAACGCGCAGGGCGCTGCCCCTCTTCACATAATCCCATCACGCAGGAACGGGTGGGGGCGTCTGAGATGCTTGATGCTGTGATGTGGCTTCGAACGGCACTTGGCTGGTGCATAATCGTTCAGCTCGTTCACCCTGTTGATATACAAGTACAAGTAGACAGTCATTTTTTATTTTTGAAACGGCATTTTGCAGTGCCCTACTGTACAGTAGCGAGCCGCCCTATGCTACGATGGTGGGAGCTACCGTACAGTAGTGTACTAAACGGTGAACTCTCTGAATTGCGACACTTTGACCTTCGATGGAGGCAGCAGTTCAACAGGAAACCACATTGTGTGTCCATACGGAAGGCTGCTAGAGAGAAAGCGAGACAGGCGCTACTGTATCGCAGCCCTGAAACCAACATCGCTGTAGATACCGGTACCGGTACTTTGAACGGAGCCATGAGGGTCCCGAAAGACAGTTTAACCAATGTCACCAAATATGGAAGATATTATTAAAAAATGGAAGACTTGTATACGAGCAGGGCATACCAAATTAGTGTCTTGGCATGACCCGCTGTCACCTGTCTCCACCTAATGGGGTTCAATTGTGAAACGATGCAGCCACGATGTAAAGAGCTTGTGCACGTCCATACCAGATGCGTGTAGGTTTTTTGAAACACCGACGCGGGTAATTAGATGCGTGGTAACCTTGGGTGGGTGCCTTACATGATCAGTCAGCTCCTTGTGTGAGCTGTCTCAAAAGTAGGCTGTGCATATATGTGTGTACTGTACCAGATACTGTTGTGAGACTCCTTGTCATCGTTGGTTCACTGGACGCCAATTTTCATTTATTTATTTTTTAGTCACAGTTGAAGCGATGGTGAATAAGCAGAATCATTCCGTGACCCAACTAACTACAGGACAGAAGTCTATAGTACCAACTAATCAATTCTCAACATCTATAAAGTTAATGTATTACTGTATGTCAGTACTGGTACATACTGTACCTGGTAGCTGAAATGTATTTCCCTAGAATAAAAAAAAAAATCATAAAAAAATGAAAAAACAACCACGCCTGTCTACTGTGCATAAATGAAGCGTTGGAGCAAAACCTGTGCAGTGGCTGAAGTGCTATGAGACTGGACATCCCTTTTGGGAGTTCAGGGGTTAAGGTGCGAGATCGGTGCTTAGTCATTGCTTGTATTCTCATGTGGTGATTCATCAACGATGCCATCAAAACACAGCGATACAATATATCAGGATAGCTCCAACATCCCCAGGGATATTGGTGCAATGTTTCTCGATGCATGAATGCGTCGACAATCTGCTCTACAACTTTCTAGAGTGGACACACCATAGACAAGAAGTAAAAGTACCCAGAACACCTCTTCTCACGATTGCAGTAATACAAGGGCTTAACCAAAACACAGCCGTAGTTAGAGGTGACGTCCTTGTCATGCATTGATTTCCCCGTTTGTACAGCACACGAATACCTCAAGTTAGTGCCACCATGGGTGAGGAACTGGGTTAACATTGAGTTGTTCAGGGTGCTTGACGAAAGAGGTTAAAGAAAGGTGGAAGACTACAGGACCCTAGACATGAGTTTGTTTGTGTTGCCGTACTGTTACCGGTGCTGCTGATTGACTGAGTGCTATTAATTACGTGTTTTCGTGAACAGGTTTCTCGCACTTGCTCGTGCTCGTTCCTCATGCAATTGGTTTTGCAGTGTCGGAGCCGCGTGCGTTACCAGATAAACATTTCACGAGACAAGAGTCATGCGCCTGCCTCCTGTGGTTCATTTCTTGCTCATGTTTCGAACTCTCGGTAACTCTTCGGATCCACTTAGGGTCGATTTAGCACCAACTTACTATTAACAGTGGTTTTGGCATGGAAAAAGCAATTCTCGGAGGGCCGCATCATCCTTTCCTACCTGCAGCTATGTACCCACTGTGCTTTAGTAACACTGAGTCATGCTGTCAGCAATACGAGCAGAGTCTAGTTTGCAATGACAGGCCACTGGTGTATGGTCAACCTTCGTGGAAGAAGGGTCCCTTCTCATTGTGCTCTAATATCCCTTGCGCCTTGCTGCCGCGGCTTTGACGAATAAAGATCCACTGTTCGGGATGTGAACTACTGTACTGCTAATGTAGGTGATCCCTGAAGTCTGCGCAGTCCACGCTTGCTCTTTTGGCGCTGATAGCTGATGGCACTGGCACCGCCAGTTGTACCGGCCATTGTAGAAATCCTCCTACTGGTAGAAACACAACTTGCTCAGCATTTACGCACATTGTACCGGCTCCGCAGTCAGAATCACCTCGTCCTGAAGATGTGCAGCAGACACGATTGAATAAGTGAGCTGAGTTTCGCTGTGCCTCAGGGTCAGTACCCACGAGGTCAGTTCCTCCCATAGAATGGTGCTGTGCTGAAAGAATCATTGAATTCCATGTCATACTTGGAGTAGAGATAGGTCAATCGGGTATCATGCCTTTGAACCACTACGGGTATCTTGTGCAGGCTGGAATTCTTATACATGGATATGTCTCGATTGGCGTGGGTATGTATGCTCTAGCGTGGCGAGTGAACCCGAGCACAGAACTGCTCATACATCGAATTTGAGATTAGCTGATATCGCACCGCTCCCACCATGACCTACCGGGACAAATGTGACCGTGTCGTCAGGTAGGTCGCATCGTGGTGGACTGGTCGGTGGTGCTGTCACAGTGGCTACTGGAAGTTGTAGTTTATTGCACTCCCAAATAAGGTTATCAGCTATTTCTGTTGGGGACAGCTGTAATAAAGTGAGGCATTTAGTGCTGTGGCCGAGGTTCTTGTCTAATTATCAAAAGACGTGTTGCAATGTGAGGCCCCCCTCGAGTTCTCGAAACTAGTCCAACTTTTATTGAGTCAAGCGTCATTTCTGTCTATTTCATGCACAAAGAATAACTGTTATTGGGGCGTTGGGGCTAAACCCAACTGTTGAGTAAAGCTCAAATCAGTTGCCATAAAGTAGCAGGATTTGTTCGTTCTAATTTTCTTTTGGGCTGATTATGCACGCCAAATGTGATTAGAAACCTTAGTCTGCTGAACTTTGGGGCCGTTCAACCATGAAGCCCCATACCTGCTGTGGGGAGGGTGTCACAGATTCTTGCCGTCCATTGATAGCAGTAGCGTAGGGCTTGTAGTAAAGAATGTTACATGAAACAACCGATCAGACGTGATCAAATGGTGGAGTCATCGCACGGGTGTAGTGCTTGGCAGTCTTTGGTGCTCCGTTTTGATCGTATATCGAGCCCCACGACAGGTAGTCGCCAAATTCCATGTGTTTGCCACAATAACACGGGTTGTCGTGGTACACTCGGGTGCCATGCTGCTATGTCATATTGCGCACTTCACGCTTGTAGTAGTCGGGGAAAAGGTGCCTTTCAGTGATATCCAGGAATGGGGTGCATTTGTGTTCTCGTGTAACAGGTAAACCCGTGCACAGAGATGCTCGGAGATCGCATGACATCATGTCTCGTAAAACAAGCGCTCTGCTGAGGTATGCGTGACTGTGGGTATGGAAGAGTTTTGTGATAGGTGCTGTCGCTCCCCCGACATGTCGTAAGTCGATTATTGTTAAATGTGGTATCACATTGTGATCCTCGTACCCTGGTGAATAGCTTCTGGCACTTGTATTGCTCTTAGGTGGAAGGCATTATGATGGATTGGTTAGATGGATTGGTTAATCAGTGAAGCTACACATAGTGGTGCTTGTATTATGCATAATGCACGTGACATCGTTGGCAAGTGTATCCAAACTTTGTTGGTCACCAGTGCAGATTATGCATGTTTTTCGTTGAAGTATACAGTTGAGCATTTATGGTAAGTAAATAGTACAGGTATCTAAGTTATGAACAATCGTGAACGACAAATGGGTCAAAATGAAATTAATGAGCTCCTTGAAACACAGACACTGAGTAACAACATCAGGTAACACGTCCATACAATTGTCTGCCCGTAGCATCAGTTATCCACTTATTAGTTATCGCCGGCATAAAAACTTGGGTAAAAGTGTTGTATTACACGTACTACTGAGCGGAAAGCGAACGAGCAGACGTACCCTAGCAGTTGTAAAGCCTTGAACATGGTGCCAATCAAGTTGTGTATTCAAATCCTGTATTTGAAATTTATTCAATGAGAAAACCCAAAGTTCGTGATGAGATGTCATTAACGGGATTTAGAGGGGACAAGCTGCGGGGACTTGTTCTTTCAAGCATTGCATGGCGCCTCTGTGATTCTCTTTGCCATCTCAACTCCGAATACCTGTCGTAAATTCATTACAGCTCTAAAATCCTACTGTCATGGTCTGTAGCTCATCCGCGTCAAAACGTGAGTACGCCAGGAAAGATGCAATAAAGTCGCCAAAAGCTCGGGATCAAAGTTGAGGGAAGAAGGGACTCGTAAAGAGTCCAACTATAGAATATATGGTGACGGTGAGATTTTATTCAGACAACATGGCTGATATTCGTCACACACTAGTCAGTATCCTTCACTCACCTGAATAAAAACTAGTTCACATTAAAATGAATCTGCGATGGGGAGCTACCACAGACGCTCGGTTGTAGATTGCAGATACATGCTTGAGGTTGTCTGCATCGAGGTCAAATAGGTCTCCGCACCAGATCTGGGTGTTTCCTGCCTCGTAGATGGTGAACTTGCCGCTGGCGCTCTTGGACATCTTGGGCTCCACCCCGACCTCGGGCTGCTTAAAGTACTATTTGCACGCCTTTTCGGACTGCTCCACGCCCAGCACGACATATCCTTGTTCCTGGAGTCACAGCATGTCGAGCGTCTTGCCAGAGAGCGGCATTATCACATTGGAGCCGTCGGAGAGGTTGTGTGTGGGCCAAAACTTGACCAGAAGAGGTTCGGCTGACTTTAAGTGCCAGCCATTCTGGTTCCGGTCCCATCGCTCTTACCAGATTCGGGTTTCATTGAGGATCGTGGAGGTGGTTGTGATTGCGATTGAAGCATTGTGGAGAAGGCTGCTGGCCGGAACGTTTCACCGTAACTTTGAGTCTACCAGGTGTGGTCGCCTTTTGACGTTTACAATTTTGAGAACCATCTGAGCCACTTTTGGGGTATTACCAAGCACGTAATTAGTTAATTTAATACAGACACTGCTGCATTAAGCCTCGATACCGACTACACAACTCAGGCATGATAATTAAAGGTTTTTCCCTCTAGGCCAACGACACCAACGTTTGCTAAGCAGAAAAACCATTTCTCCGTTCGTGATGTTAACCCACGGTTCTATGTATTTGCTACTGTGGTTTCAAACTGGTCACCTCTAGGATGTATTATTCTCGACTTTCGTAAATATCTGAAGGCCGGGTGAAATTGCTGGCACAGTCTTCTCAGAGACACAAGAGGTGTACCAGTGGACTGGACAAGGGCTGTACTATTACCACAAGCACTTTTTGACACGAATTCTTTTTCTTTTCTGAAAAGCCGAAATTCACTCATATCGACCAAAAACCACATTTCGCCTGGACACTACTGTATCCTTTTGGAAATGTTGATATTTGGGCGTTTTCGACCCAAAAAAAAATTACAATTTTTCCAACGAAAGGGCTAAAGGCATCAAAAGCGGTGGTACAAAAAACTTCGAGGGGTGACGACTCCAACGGTAACAATCTTCTCGCTCTTGGCTTTTTCGACCATTTTCGAAAACCGAGAAATAAAATATTTGCCCATAATAAGCTTTAGCTAGGTCAATTACAATCACGTGCGGTTCAGCATCATCACAGTATATTTACAATTAGGATCTGGAATTTATTTCGAAGCGGTATCACTAATCTAATAAGTGTGACTATGTAATCGATGAAATTCTTTGAAGAGCTTTTCAACCTCTTTAATATGATTGTTCACGGTGTCACAGCTTGGTCCTCTTTGTTCTCGAAAACTCCATAAAGTTATATTTGCCACCCGAATACGACGAACCTAAAATGAGTGAAGTTGTGTTGTGGTGAACAGTACCGTAGTCAGATATTGACACAAGAAGAATTACTCAACCGCAGAAGTTGTCAGTATATAAAATGTTCTCAATTTATATACCTTGTTAGTTACTTGCCAATGTGAGCGACTTCTTGTTAATTCCACAGTGTTCTCGCCCTTTCCATTACTTTCCTGTACCTTCGTCCATGCAAGGATCGGCACTAATATTTGCCACTAATGCATCTGTGACCACGCCTCTCGAAACCCAAACCGGCTCCTTCAACAATATATAAAGCCCTCCAATCGCCCTGCTTTTGCAACATCAGAAGTCGATCAGTCTCTCAGCCTTCACAGAGGATTCGGTCACTTCGAGGGATGCTGACACTGCTGAGCGAAAGCCGGGAAGCAGTTCTTGTCTTGCGCGAGCGGACAAGCATTTTACTCCTTTTATGACGCAACTCGAGTCCGCTCTTGTTGCCGAGCTGGAGAGTCAGCACACCTCTTTCCATGCATCTACGAGATGAAGCTATGACGAGCAACGATTCGCAAACTACTCATGAGCTCCTTCTCTCAGATGGGTCGCAACCACGGGTGAAACTCCCAGCATGAACAACAACTTGGGGTCTGCTCCGCTGGTCCTGTCGCAAGACGGTATTCCAGAAGTTGCTGAGTGGGAGCTTTAAAGCAACTACTACGACGCAACTGCTGAGTCTGATTAAAACCGTGCGATGCTGAGCTCTTTTTATTGAGCTGCGAAGCAACACGCATGAGCGAGTAACTAAGACGTGGAGCTGAGCGCGAGCAAAGCCGCCGAGTGAAAGGAAACCCCTTCGTACATGCCATTGGATGCAAGATGATGACTGAGACAAGCTTAGCTAGCCCTCAAGAGTCCTGTCTCCTGGAAAAGCTGTGACGGGCACGAAACATTGTCCATGAGCTTCCCAGTATGGGTAGCTCCCAGGGTGAAATTCCCAGCATGGATAATAACAACCTGAATGCTTTGGAGAGATGGACTGTTCTCTACATAGTCATTTATCTTCTCCATCTGATACTGACTTGGTACCAGTACACCAGGAATCACGGTCAAGAGAGAACAGCTGATACACGATCCGAACCTGATCCAGCTTATATTCCGCCTGTGCATAAGCGTCTGCAAAGACCGCCACGGAGCAAAGTGTTTGTGCCGATCCTGCCAAACCGCCAGAGCAAAGAGCCAGTCGGAGCCGCAATGAGCCAGAACTAGAGCCGCCGACCGACCAATGCCGACAACACTGACATTAAAACAACGCTGAAAAGCCGCCCGGAGCTGTCGATGGTGAAACTCCACCAGCCACCAGAGCAGGAGCTGTTTGAGCGACTGAACACGTTAAGTCATGCCAGCGATAGGGTGATACTGTGAAACGACAAGTTATGCCAGCACCCACGATACTGTGAAACGATGACGTCAGCGCCAAGGTGACACTGTGAACTGTGGGAGCAGAATTCCAGCACCTTACACCACAAGCCGATGAGAGCCAACGAGCCAATAAGTGCTACAAGTGTTTTGCCAATGAGAGCCAGAGTCACTGAGCCAGAGCCAATAAGAGCAACTGAGTGATGAGAGCCAAAAAATGGCCTCCACATGAGCATCAAAGAGCCAGTAAGTGCGACAACGCCAGTGAGAGCTATTCGGGCAGTCGGAGATCTAAAGATCTGATACGCATTCAGAAAGGATGTAGGCAGTCGAACCTCGAGATGAGGACGTAGACTCTGCCGAACCTTTTAGTTTATAGAAGAGAGGATGTAAGCAATCTGCTGAACCTCTGGGAATAATAGACACGGACCAAAGAGTCCCACCCAAACCTTTGTTTGTAGCGTGTGTGTTTTGTAGAATAAAATGTACTTTTAGTATCGCGTGACATGAGCGCGGTATTGTAAAATGCGGATGCCATTCAACATGGATCAGCTATGATCTTTATTGTAAACCGCTGTATATTCACAAGGGAGGTCCAAGGGCACTTACCCATCCAAGGTTCACCACGGTGCACGTCCTGCGTAATCAAAGCAAATGCATGCATCACACTAATTGCCTACAATTGTTCCCCTCACTGGCTGAAATTGAATGTCATGAAAAACGCCCTAAATTACCGATAATTTATGCCACGGCCCGGGTAGTTTATGGCAACTGATTTTGAGCTTTGGAATTCGCGATAAGGAAACAAACACTTGGTTTCCACACATGGAAGGAGACGACCACACTCTGGCTAATTTTTGGGTGTCATGATATAGTATTAGTCAGCATAGACTTCGCGAGTTGCGGTGTTGTTGCTTGTCATCCAGCACTAAAAAAACGGTCCTCAGTACCCGTAATCGTTTCTTTGAATACAGTGAAACACAACTGTATATACACCTACTACGTAATACAACTGCAACTGCGCGAAGTAGCTATATCTTTTCCGTTGATATACTAACAAACCTGTCAACCTCAGTATGTAATGGGCTCTAGCTTTGCTCACGACAAACCACCAACCGGCCATAGTTTTTGCCCATGTTCCTCCCTGTAATGGCCTATAAAGGTGATGCTCTCTTCCACATGCATATAGTCCGAGCAATGTTATTCATGTCTGCTCCCAAATCCAGGCCCAATATTGGTCTGAATACAGCGATAGGATCCGATACCAGCAAGGCGCATGAGTCCATCTTGGATCACCATGTTCTTGTAATCAACAGGGCCGAGCTCCAATGGTTTCCGTACACCGTCAAACACGTACCACAGTAGTCCCGCCTTGTTTGTGCGTTTATCCTGGCGACCGTCGTCACAAAAGACAAACGTGTGGCTTCCCAAAGCGTACACCCAGAACATTCGGTGTGGGTGCAAGGAGTTGAGTAAAAACCGACGAGTAGCATCAAAAGATCCGTTCGACGGTGAGCTTTTCAACTTTATCATCACCTCGGCGTAGTTGTTTCCTCTACGATCAGATTCCGAGTCTCTCTTCAGGAGAATCAGGACATCTGGCAAAGAAAGCATGTAGAGCTCGACGGAGTTGTTCATACTGAGCTTCAGTGAATCTAGCCTCACACAAATATCGTAGGCACTGATATAGAGCGTAGAAGTGACCTCTCTAAGCACGAAATCGGACACTTTGTATCTCTTACCCAGGTTGTCGAGGCTGGTGAACATGTCATGGTTCTGTTTCTTGTTTCGCAGATGGTCCCTGTCTTCACCTAATTCGTCTGAGTCGTCGTGGTCGTTTAAATCTACTGTATCATTTCGGTCATCAAACTCCCTGTACTCCTTCTCAACCTCTCCAGACATAACATCAAATGAGTATCCTCCAAAAGCTTCAACGTTTACTTCGTTACTACCAGGTGCCCATTAAACGTGCGGCTTGGGAATGTGTCCGTGCGGTGTATGGTCGAACTGGAATTGGTCGCGTTCGGTTTGCTTCAGAGACATTCGCATGAGATACTCCTGAGCACATTGTCTCCATGTTTCTCAATGGGAGTATTGAGGCTCGAACCAGGGACACACCTTCTGGAGCTTTTTTTTTTTTTTTTACAACACATTCAATACATTAAGTAGAAGGGCCCTAAATTCGCGGAAATGTTCATCTGACCGGCTTCCGTGCTTCTCCTCCCCGAGTAGAGAAGCCGGCTGTGTCTTGGTGACACGTCCCTGGAAGTCTCAGGTTGTTGGTGAGTCTTCCAGGCACCTGCTTACTCGTCGCCATTCGATTCTGCACGTGAAGAGTGAAGGCTGTTCAGCGTCTACGGTGTGACTGGTGTGGTGGTGGTGTGGTGTTGGTGTGTTGATGTGTGTCTGTTGTTATCGTAGTCGGTGTGCTAAGGGCTCAGCCGCAAACATCGCAAATGTGATGAGAGGGTAGGCTGGGTTCATGGTGTATGCGAGGTATCTTGTAAAGGCCATTAACATCTTGGGATCATGACCACCAAGGCCCGCCTGTCTGAGACCTCTTTCGAAGTACCAGGCAGCATGAGCTATGCGTATCTTGTGTGGCTCTTTTTTTCGTGAGCTGACGAACGCGAGGTCAGGCAATCCACCGGCAGGGGAAGTAGACCAGACTCTGGCGGCGTTGACGACTATGGGGCATGTGCATAGGATAGAGCTTTTCCTTGAACAAGTTATCACAAAAGTCTATGGTCTCTTCATTTATGTCTGTGGTGCTATCACAATTCCGCAAGGCTCATTGCCTGCAGCTTCTCTAGCAAGGAAGCAGGAATAACAGCGTCTGCGGGCTTTGAATTGAGAATCAGTTTGGAAAGCATCTTGAGAGGTAGCTTTTGCATAACCAGCCGTGTGATTTCGTAAGGGATGTCGACCATGGTGGCCCCCTATTTTCATCACCATCTCAATGGTGGTGATTGAGATGGTGATGAAAATAGGGCTAGATGAGCGTAGATATATAGTCGTTGGGGCTGTTGGTCGGAAAACGAAACATTACTAGTACGAGTGCTGGTTAAAGACTAATTTCTAAGCCTCAGTTTTCATATTTGCGGATTGTCTGTAGAATAAGTCTGCACTACATACTTGTACGAGAATGGCTATAAGTAGTACTTACGACTTCAACAAAGAAGTATATCGGGTCTCGTGTAGACAGTTCTGATAGGTTTGTTTTTTTATTGTGCTATAGCTGCTGTCTTTGGTGGTGCGGAAAACCGGCTACGTAATGATGATTGTTGCTTTGGGGCTGTGGTCATGAGACTGCTTCTTGAGGCTACTTTTGGGCTTTCTACGGCCGCAAATACAACAATATACAGCTACAGTACCTATAGTACTTGGTGAGTTGAATTGAATTTTTAAGCTATCCCGCTATCTTCTTATATGCCAATTATCATCCTCATTCTCTTCTCTTCATAAAACATCGCCAGCCACTTTCATCAAATTATTTAAACCTTAAGTTGATTAAGGCCGTATATTCAGACAATTAATATGTCTCGCGCGGGGGTGCGCCGTGAAATTGCACAGCGCGGTTTTCCCTGTTTCTGCAAGTTTCATGCAAGTTTCAAACCTTATTTCCGCCTCAGCCACCGTGATTATGTCATCCCACTCTTCAACAAACCCATCGTAAACGATAATATATGTATTTTCAACTGTTAATGCCATCCTATATGACCATCCTACAAGGCGGTACCCATCTACTTCTACAAGTAGACAAACTACAAGTATAGCCCGTGGCCAATAGTCCTCAGCTCTTCCCCCTGAATAATAAGTCCTTCTTTAATCATATTCGTTCGCTACTGTACCTTCTCTAGTACCAAAATAACCACGTTGAGTCGCTGAAGACAGCTGTTTTGTTCATTTGATCACATTACCAACTTTTTGTGTCGCTATTTTTCAAATTTTCGACCACCCAAAATAAGCTCGCCCTATACCTTCTCCCAAGTCCCATCTGCCTGCATACTGAGAGCTCCTCCAGATTGTCATTATCACACACACAAAAATGAGCGAAGTGAGTATCTGGAGAGAAGAAGAGGAGGAGGAGGGTCGCGGCCCCTCGCGTGACTTCGGTGCGTGAGTCTGTTCATCTAGTCACGTGGAATCACGCTTTCCCACACCCCGTCATTCCTACTAACGCAGTTTCAACTGGTGTCCAACGAGCTGTCTTCCAAATCTGCCGAGCAGCATTCCGTCAAGGCCCAGATCGACTCGGCCAACCGTCAATTGCGACTCAACGAGCTGTCGCGCCAGCAGCTGGAGGCCGAGAAGTCCGACGTGGTCTGGCAGGGAGTGGGCAAGATGTTTGTCAAGAAGGACAAGGCCAGTTATCTTGAGGAGCTCACCAAGGACAAGAAGAAGGGCGAGGAGGCTCTCGACACTCTGCAGAAGAAACTCACCTATGTGGACGTTTCAGTGGAGAACGCCCGGAAGCGATTGGAGCAGTTGCTCAAGGCTGCTGGTCAGGGGCAGTAATCGAAAGATCTGTCTGAGAAAGGGCAAGGGAGAGTGGTAAGCTGTGAAGGATGAAACCGGGTCTTTAATCAACTGGTTAATGGCAATATCGATGGCTGTGCTGGATCTGGAGTACAGTACAATACAAGAGTACTTCTGATCTAAGCCCTTCAGCTCACTGTTTGCGTTCCTGAAAAGGATGAAGAGGAACTCGAGTTCAATAGAAATGAATAATGTAATGATTGCAATCGTGTTGTCTGTTTTTAGTTGATGTAGCTACACCCTACCGTGGTACTGTACTTGTATCTCGTCGTGTTCAGAGTACAGTATAGGATTCTGATCTAGCACACAGTACAGCACCCCCAACTCCTCCATTCACAATACATTAATCTATACACCCCTATTTCAATGAGAACAATCGATAAATTGTCCTCGACATAATTAGCGACTATTCGATCGGTTAATTACGCTCAGGCAACCCTGAAGTTCAGATGATCCATTTTTGGTGTGGATCGGCACGGTCAGACTCGAGAGCAAGACGAATCTATCTCCGAGTCACCCTCGTTGCGCGCGGTTATTAGACCGCCGAATATCCAGTTCGGCTGCTGCCTGTAAAAGTGCCCACCACCTTGGCAATCAGGTCTCGGATCAGGTACGGGATATCTCTCAGCGAATCGGCATGGGGAAGCAGATCGACACCGGCGTTGCCGTATCGGTCGTAGTTGATCCAGGCGTTTCCAATAATGTAGACAGCCACTCCCAGCACAGAGATGATGAAGAGCCAGGTGAACCATCCCCACGAGGGGTTTCCCTTGTCGGAGTCTCCATCGCTGCCATCGGGGGTTTTTCCAGGCTCCTTGACGGGCTGCTTGGGCTTGGAGCCGTCGTTGACACAGGCTGCGGGAGTCTTCCAGGTGATGCTGTAGAAGTTGTTGAGACCGAGCCCCACGTTGTCGAGCTTGGGTCCGTCCTCCGATTCGGAGCAAATGTAGTTGACCTCGATTTCGAGCTTCTCGGATCCCCAGGGGTTTCCGTACGACGTGGACAGACCCTCCTCGCCATCTTCGCCGCCCTTGAGAGGCTGGTATTGGGGCGCGGGCCCGTTTCCAAACGGCATCACCTCAGACAGCACAAAGTCCTTCTCCTTGGGCAGCTGGATGTAGCCCAGTCCGCACACAATGGTGTTGTCCGGACACTGTTCGTCTGCGGGCTTCTTTTTGTCCTGTTTGAGCGACGAGCACGGATCCAGCACAAACTCCACCTTTCGCTTCGACGGAGGCGTGTCTATGGAGTATTCGACGGACTTGGGGCCGGAGATGCTGGACAGATCGTAGTTTTTGCCGCCGACGGTAAAATCGCAGGAGCTCGCGGCCAGAGCCACGGCCAGGTAACCAAATATAGCGCTTTTCATCTGGAGGTTTTGCGTGGAGAGTGTGTTTATGAAGTGATGTCGTTGTCTGTCAGTTGCAGGATAAGATTAAGGTACACACACGAACGAACTGGAGGTTTATTTCTGGCGAGTGCACTGTGTTGGTGAGTGTGTCGGAAGGTGTTTTGGTCGGTTTGGGAGAAAATAAACTGTATAGTCCGAATGTTCACGTCACTGTAACCAGGTTGGAGTTTTAAAATTTCATTTTAGACGCAAACTGACGACTTGGGACCCGTACTATCACAGTCATGTGACCTTCATCGTCAAATGACATGGATCGGGATGACCACTTGTTCGCATCTAGGAATACTGAACGAGAACGAGACTTGTCTGAAGTAGCTTGCCGTGTGTTTATATTCGCAGAAATTGCTCCTCGAGCTGTCTATGGTCACGCGTGGCATCCGTAATGTCGGGTGGCAAACACAGTCAATCAGAACAGTAAATTACTTGGGTTTAGTTGCGGAGATGATAGCACTGGGGTTTGGTGTTTAGATGTCCCAGAGGTGGTGAGAAAGGTGGTTTTGGACATTTGCTTGATGCCATTATAATTTTGGGACTGTGTCTATTCTAGCGGTGGCCTAAGATTACAATTAGTTGACTTTTTGTCAAGTTGCAAATAGTTGGCACCATTGGCCACATTGTGTAGAGCCTCATGTAATGATCAGACCTCTCAAGATCTGATCATTACAGTGAGTATTCCACCAATACCAGTGCCGACATATCTGATCGGTTGCAAGTAAGTACATGTACATCGCTTTACAGAGATTCTGATACCGAGATTATGGCGTGAATGCGACGAGACTGATCTAACTGTAGGTGAGTTCATTGGTTAGTAAGGGCGAATCTTGTGCTGGCGTCATTTCGTCCCGGATCACTATTCCGTGGTGTAGATCTTAACTGTATCGAAACACAAGCCCAGGGCTTCTTCTGTAGACAGTTACGAGAAAACAGCTTTCTCTTCATCACTCTGGCCGAATTGAGACTGCTTCGCGGCAACTATTCCGGCCAGAAAAGCCGTGGCCTTTTCGTTCTGGGCTTCAAAGGCCAGTTTCCAGCCTGTGAGGGCAGTTTCAAGGGAGATTGAGTCTTTCGGGGAGCTCACAATTTTTTTTGTGGCCATCTCGGCCAGTTCTAGAAGCTGGTACATTTCCGCCACCACCAGTAGACCTGCTGCTTGCTCAAAGCTCTATGCGTGTCCAAAGATGAACGACACCAGCACTTCGATCCAGTCTGCTGGATAGTCTATTCTGAAGACTTTGTCGTTGGATTCAGCACAGTCGTTCTGCATCATGGCTCTGAAGAAGGGCCAATACGTTTTGAGAATGAGGCTGTGAACGGGGATTCTGACTCCGTCCCGGTACTCAATGTGAAATCCACGTCGTCAGACATTTTTTGAACATCTGACACATGGCGAGATGCCTTTTGGGGGGTTGTCTTCTGTTTCGCATTATCGAGAGGAGCTTGGTAAGCTGCAGCATTGATCAATCCGCCATGATTGAGACGTGGGAAGATCAACACGTACCACGACTCTTAGGGATACTTCAGATGGATGTAGAGATTGCCATTAAGGGTATAGTACTTCCACCGTTTCCTTAAAGAAAACGGTCCAGCAGGCGCCTCATTTGCTGCTCGGCTGGATTCGGAAACCAAATGAGAAAATGTTGTTGGTTGCGGGTGCGGGTACGGGTGCGGGTGCGAGATGTGCAGATAAGTGTATGGCGAATTTAGCCCCTAGGGGTTGCTTGTGGCGAGACAAGTTGACAAAAAAGGACCTTGTTGACCAAACTGAGACTGACTCGCGTGTTTTCGTCTAAGTGGCATGTGCACGAATCTCCTGTCACTTCCTTTTCTTCAGTCATTGGTTGTTGTTGATTCTGATGGTGCTGAGTTAGAGGTGGTTTGAGCCGATACTGGCACCTTGCATACAATAGGTACAATGTGCATGCAAAAATCCACAAGGAGCAATAATGAAATAACAATCATGACGGTGATAAAATAGTTGTACTCCCTATGTTAAGTGGAGCACATCCCACCTGCACTAAAAGTTGAAAACCTGTCACTGCATTATACATTCTTTTCTTTGGTGGCGTTCGTCGTTCGTGAGTGGCTGGAGAGGCGCAGTAGAGCCTAGGCTATACCTGGTACTGTACTTGTAGGACGAGTGTATAAGACCTTATCGGTGGGTCGAAACCAATGGCTTTCAAAGTCAACGATCCCAAATCTCCTAAACCTCTATTCTCTTCATCAATGTCAGTCATTGTTATTACTAATCATTGACTGCGCCAAACCAATTGGTTGTGAATGATGTGTGAGCCACATCTACAAGTACCGGTATCAACAGCACAATTGATCAAAAGTTCCAATCACTCAATTGACATTTGTGTCAAGTTCAACATTAAACTCACCCTTATCAAACCACAGTCCCATCCTTTCACATCAACATGTCACTCCAATATAGCATGCATTATCTGTGCTCGCCAAGGGTCCCAACACCTGACGCAGCGAATGTCCATCCTTTACAACAATAACTTCTATCCGGCCTTATCTACTTGGACAATCTGCTCTCACACGCCTACACTACCGTCTCAATCAAAGTATACAATTATTATTTATATCCAATCTAGCACCCCATAGCCGCCTCATCTGTTTGAAGACGCTTATTTGTTAGCTCGAATGTACTTGCCAATAACAATGCAATGGTCTCGCTCGTAAGGCTCCAGGGTCAGCTGCTCCATGGGCTTGATCCGCTCCTCTCGCAGCTTCTGGACCTCTCGGGCAAAGACGGTCTCGGCCTCGACAGTGGAGTCGATACAGTTGGCCTTGATGGAGATGATGACTCCTCCCTGGTCCTTGAGGAACAGGTGTGCGTTCAGGGCGATAATTCGGGCCTGATCGGGCTGGGCAACATCGGCGAAGACAGCATCGACCATACCGACAAGCATTCGGTACTTCTGGGGGTGTCGAGCATCCTCGATGATGGGGATGACGTTGGGTCGCTTCTTGGCCATGCCTATCAGGTCTCGGCCGGATCTGTGGGAGAACTCAACAGCGTAGACGGTACCGGTGGGGCCAACGACATCAGCAACGTGAGAAACGGAGGTTCCGGAAGCGGCACCAAGGTACAGGACCTTGGATCCGGGGCCGATGAAGAGCTCATCGAGACCACCGAGAATACCGGCAGCCAGCTTGGATCGGAAGGGGTTCCACACTCGGTACTCGACCTTGGTGGCCTCGCCCTCAGGAGTCTCAGCGGGGACATCGACGGAAACTCGCTTCTCGCCGTAGACAGACTCACCGGGGGTCAGGTTCTTGGTGACCAGGAGATCCTCCTTACCTCGGGCAATGAAGACACCTCCGTGTCGATGGGGCTCGACAATGACCTTGGCTCCGCCACGGGCACCACCTCGAGCTCCACCTCGACCACCACGGGCGCCACCTCGGGCACCGCCTCGGGCACCGCCTCGGCCGCCGAATCCACCTCGAGCACCTCCTCGTCCACCTCGGTCTCCACCGAATCCACCTCGTCCTCCGCCTCGTCCACCGCCAAAGCCTCCTCGGCCACCTCGTCCGCCACGGTCTCCGCCGCCGAATCCACCTCGGCCACCGCCTCGTCCACCTCTAGGAGTAAAGCCCATTATGTGTGTGTGTGTGTTTCAAGTCCTTTTGTGTGGTGCAATATGGGTTATTGCACTGTTGTGTGGTGATGAATGTCAAGATGCACTAAAGAATATTTTCTTGGTAGAAAGATCTTTTTAGGCTTTCAAAAATTTTTCTGGGTTTGGGTAGCACTTAGAGTTTGCCAGTTTGTGCACAGTAACAGTGGGTCTGTGTTGGTGAACTGGGTCCGATTAGAAATGCGCAAATGTCATCGGATTGGGACGGGGACTGGACTGTTGGAATATTAATACACGGGAGAGTATTTCCATTTAGTTTGATTGTCGATCAGGTACTTGTGGAATGTTTGAGTGACTGGGCGATTTTCAGTCTTGGGACACAAAACTAGGTTACTTGGGCATGAGAGTAAAAAGTTCTTATTTAGGTAAGAAATACTTGTGTCTCGTCACAAACTGAGCAATGTGGCAGTTGAAAATACTTGTCTTACGAGTTGCTAATAACTAAGGGGGAACCACACGATGTTGCTTGAGAATAGAGCAATTGGAAATTTGAAAGTCGGGTTGGGGAGAGTGGGGTATCCGAAATCACCTTCTGACCCTATTGATACTCTCCACTACAGCCATTGATCAATATATCGCCCTGTGAATCTGTGATCCACCTCATAGAGTTCGGCGGTGGGTCGAAACTGAAGCAACCAATGTGGAAAATATGGGCTGCTAACAGAAGGGGTTTGTGTTGGTATTGGTGCTAAAAAAGGGTTGAGGGGAGGAGCACACATAGCGACTGTTTGTGGTGGTCACGTGCCTTACTGTTCCACTGACTGCTCAACTACACACACACATCGTACAATTTACCACCACCGCCTTGCATCATGCATAGGTCCAATTTTTTTTCCTGCTGGTTGCGTCTCTCATGCTGCGATTAACCCTAGTTGTAGATGGCGGTATAGATCGCAGCTTGGGTTAGTAATCAGCTGCGGGTGAAGAGGTGGTGTTTGCCGAGCTTGCGACAATGCAGCATGTTCAAATGACCTGATGATGTTCTCGGAAATGGATCTCACGTTTTCGTCGACTGAGTACTAATGCCAAGATGACGCTGTGTACAGCTGAAACTGACACTGACAGAAAAGGGCTGGAAATGGCCATACGGGGTGGAGGAGTTGATCCAGGTGAAGAGATGAGTCTATGGCTTGGTCTGGTGGCTCCTCTGTAGCGTCAAGTGTACTGCTGGGTACAGGTGTCTATCAACATGACATTCGGGTGTCCGCGGTGCTTAGGGCAATCGGGAGAGTCAAGTTGATCTCGGTGTTCAAATCGTACATTGTTACACAGGTCAGTCTGAGTATCAGCTCTTGAAAGTGCACTATTACTGTAAATGAAGACTTTAAAAGGAGCCAGTGAGCGCTTTATCAGTGAGCGCTTTTTGAAGTTGTGTTTTAACACGACTAGCAGCAGGGAAGCTAACACAAGGCAGGCATTTGTGATACTGTGTAGTGTGGTACAAGAACTCTACACCTCTCATACATACGGTACTCCGGACATACTGTACTCTCGGATGGTTGCAACTGATGACGGATCAGGGACTGATGTTATAGTCTACCCGATAACAGCAATGGAGCATCAACGGTGTTGCAAACAGAGTGTTGCCGACAAGAGTGTTCTATGCCATACTGACCTTCACTTGTCCACATCCTCGTTCTCTGACCCCCCAGGTACCAGTTTTTCTGGTGTCGTTGTAAAAAAACACACAGGTGTCTCCGTTTCGTCCCCAGAATCGCATTTTGTAGCCAATTAGTTGACAATAGTTTAATACCCTTAATTTGGTTGACACCTCAGTTGACATGCACATCATAACGGTATAAACCTTAACCTTACTGACACACATCACCGCGAAAATCTCAGAGATATAGCCCAACATCACCAATCGTAACCTGTAGTAATGCCCCAGTGTATCAAATGAAAGCCCTTAGTCTCTTGTTACTCTTGATTTTCATACCCGTAGAACTGTTCTAACTGTAGGCGTTTTCATCAATGTCTTAGAATATCACGTGACTCACACCTAGAATCAGAAATATCGCTCTCTGTTGGCATTTTTTGTTTTAGTCTCTGCTCCTCCTTTTCGTTTTCTCCTTCGGTCGGTTGTCTCGGATCTCGGATTGGACAGACAACTTTTACAGGATCGAACTTTCGTTGGTCGTCATCAGTCGTGGGTCTCTTCCGAGTGGCCGCGTTTAGTTATTATAATCATCGGACACCTGTTCTTCACACTGAGCCGGTATTCAGAGTCGATGGCTGTGTTTCGTAGACTGGACTCATCTGGGTCATCTTGGTCTAATCCCTTCCACTCTAGTATTGCAAGTTACTCTTCTGGCGAGGTTCTAGAAGAGTTGAAGGATCAAGCCGAAGGTGTGGAGCATCGCTGGCTCAAGCTCGCTGGCTCAAACTCGCTGGCTCAAACTTGCTGGCTCAAACTCCACCCCTTGACCCTTCGCATGAACTTTTTTGCACACGCATGGAGAATGCGACTTACGAAAGTTCCAGCTGTGACAGAAGCAGGGCGATGGAGACTTGCCAGTACAGTGTAGGAACAGCTCTGAAATCGTGTGTCTGTCGTATAGAGCAGTCACTGAAACTGAGCAATGAGTGACAGGAGTTATGGCTTGAGATTCTCGGCTCACATAGACTAGCGGTGAAACGATCATGAACTGTCGAAAGTCAACAAGACAGGCCCGGACCTTACTCAAGCACATCGACCTCAAGGCTGCAAACATGAGTGCAAAGACACCTGGTAAGAGTACATCTCATCAGAGTACATTCTGTGAAGGCTTCTGTGAAGGGTGGACAAATATGACACCATAGAAAACAACAGACAAGATCGAGTCGAACGGGATATCTGAGTTTCCCACCGTGAAAGCCAACTGTGATTCTAGCGCTTAGTAAACATCTGCGAACTAGACACGACAAGCTGCATAATGAGACTGAGACACGAGGATACACGAGATCAGGCACGGGACCTTTGTCGTCTTTCTCTTTTGGTGGAGCTGTCGACAGAGCTATCCACTAGCTAGGGGACAAATCAATCCAACTAAATCATAGAACCATTTTCCCAATTCTCGTCGATCCACAATCTCCGCCAAATAATTAATTCTAGCTAGCTAGTCCCGTGACCTTGATTTGTATTCATTTTTCGACTCAGCTCTTTTGACGTCCCTTAATTATTTTTCCAGTTTCCAGTGAGATCACCCAGTAGAAGTCCCAACACTAGCAACCTTAATCCCTGGGAGAAGTGAAAAACAGTCACATCACGTGCGTCTTTTACCCGATTGGTTCCTCCCAACTCTGTCTCATGCAACCTGAGCCCCCGATAATACTTGTGTTTTTCCAGCTCTGTCAACCTTGCCAGCCAATATCGACAAACCGACACCATGACCCGATACTCCGTTCAGTCCGTCGACCCCACCAAGACCGCCTCTGCTCGAGGCGCCTACCTGCGAACCTCCTTCAAGAACACCTACGAGGTTGCCGGCGCCATCCGAGGCTGGAACCTGCAGAAGGCTCTTGCCTACCTCGACCAGGTTACCGACCACAAGCGAGCCATCCCCTTCCGAAAGCACGCCGGATCCATCGGCCGAACCGGTCAGGGTAAGGAGTTTGGTGTCACCAAGGCCCGATGGCCCGTTAAGTCCATCAAGTTCGTCCAGGACCTCCTCCAGAACGCCGAGGCCAACGCCGAGACCAAGGGTCTTGACAAGGAGACTCTTGTCATCTCTCACATCCAGGTCAACCAGGCCCCCAAGCAGCGACGACGAACCTACCGAGCCCACGGTCGAATCAACGCCTACCAGTCTTCTCCTTCCCACATTGAGCTGATCCTCTCCGAGCCCGCTGAGGAGGTCGCCAAGGCCAAGGAGTCTTCTCTGGCCCATATCTCTTCTCGACAGCGAGGCCGAATCGCTGCCCAGAAGCGAATCTCCGCCTAAATGTACGGTAATAAAAAAGCATGTATTGGACCGAAGCCGGAGCCGAAAAGTTCTACCCTCAAAAGCACATACTGCAAATAGTGAATGAAGTTATTGATAACCTGACCGGTACGAACGGTTGCAAAGCAACTGGGAGCAGAAGCGGTTCATTGTACTCGTAGATCATACTCATAGAATCCACTTGCATCTTAGTCTTCATTTTCAGCTCGATTTCAGATCATTCTCTGCCCAATTTTCAGCTCATTTTCAGCCGGCGTTTGACGTGAAAAATTCTTCGTAGAATTTCACCACTCGGTTCCACCCAGACCCAGTTTCCGGTCGTGGTCGTCAGTTCGATTCTGGAGGGTGTATAATTGAGGATGTCAGTTCGAGTTGCGAGAAAGGCTGTATCTCGTGCTCGTAGCTACTTTTACACTGAGGTGGTGACACAAATATAAATAGAGATGAATTGCATGACAAGTGGTGACGGTATCTATGACATCCACAACTCATACTCCTTGACAGCCTTCAACTAGTGTGGACAGCGATCTGGAGAGATCGGCCATCAAGCCTGTTCAAAAGTACTTGTACAACTTTCCGTACTCTGAGCGTTTACGTAACCTGGCTGCCATTACGATCATTTCGACTGTGGATATGTCTAGGTTACTGTAGGGGAGTGTGGAGAGAAGATAACAGAAGAACTGGTAGCAGGAGTGTCACTGTTGAGCATGCCGGATCTGCTGAGCTTTGTACTGCTGAGTGAGGATAATCTCTGCTCGCGTACTCGTAGAAGGATCCAATGTCGTCTTTACCCAATCTTCCACCTTGAACACACATACAGCTCGTCAAGAACATGTATCTATGCAATAGGATAAATTGTATACTACAAGGTGATGTCTGTCTCCGGTGGTGAAGTATTGATGGTACTCTTCTGTATCGCAGTGCAGCTCGTAATTGATAGGGCTGATCAATGGTCAGGTCCATTCGAGCTAACTACGCAAGAATGATCGTCAACTGGTTCAATGAGGCTATCAGATTAGCCAGTGTCCTCGTATATCTCTTATTTATGCTTTCGATACACTAAACCGACTTCCTCTCGCCTTTGGCGAGCCCGAGTAGGATATACATGGGTTGGTTGCACAAATATATTCACAGGGACACGCTCGTCGTGCATTACAGTACCGATTCTCTTGACGTTGATTATGACGCTCTAGATCATAGACACATCCCAATCTGAGTGCCCAGGACAGCGACTCCAACTCCACCAATCATAGCCCTGAGGGAAACCAAGCATATCATCGACTCCTCATACGTTTTGTAGCTAATGGACAACTGTAGCTGACAACTGAAGCTGACATCACAGTATCTGTAAAGTCAGGTACAATATCAAGGTGTCTTTAGGAGCCCATATACGGCTTCAGTTGTGATGTCGACGCGGACATTGAACACCAACCGGTACCACAAGGAGACCCCTTTCTTGCAAAGGTGCTCCAGCCCTGAAGGGAACAATAGATAGTTGGGTTCTTCATTTTCGACTGAAAAAACACACGTTTGGCAGTTGACAGCCAACAGCTCGAAATATTCCTACTGTGGGGAAGCTGAGATTCTTGCAAAGTACAGTACTCGTACTTGTACAAGTAGTGTAGAACGTCATCTGAAGTTCACTAATCTTTCCCGTACATTGTGTCTACAACATGGAAACAATAAAGACCATATATATGACCTATGTTAAATATCCTCTTGGAGAACACATTTCTTATGGTATCCATCTTGGTATCGCATACTGTCCAAGACTCTTGCACAATTCGTTCTATTGTCTGCTTCACGTGACTGTGTTGGTCACGTGACTGTCCCGCTACCTGTCTCAGGACCCGTTACGTAATCACACACAGATACCCCACCTTGACGCACGTGGGATGACAGGGGGTAACGGTGTGGTTAGGTGAGTGACTCAAAATTGTGCCGAGTCGAGTCACGTGCACGGGAATATCATACTGCAAGTAGCAGGCTGATTATGTCTGCTACCACGTGACCACAGCTCTCTGCACCTCTTCAAATTTCTGGACTGGTTCCGTTCCAGTGTCGACTATTTGGGTTCTTTTTACAGTTAGGCTTTCAACAGTGCTTTTTCGAATTGGGTTGACAAAGAAACCCTTTTCGTCAGCCGTAGTAATACAGCATGACACGCACTGTATAGTGGGGTAGGCAGGGCTGTGTTGTGGTTACAAAACCTGTATTGTGCTAACTGCGAAATTTTCTGATGGATGGCATGGCTGGTTAGTCATGCAGTATATCTCCATCGTCATTTTAGCCCCCATGAACAGGTTATGAGTATATTGTCCTATAATTAGCTCAGAACGGAATGAGAATTTAAGGTGTGCATCAAACAGAGCATCTTCCCTTTTGGGATGCATACAAGTACACATTTCTGAACAATGTGCGCAAATCGACAGATTTACAAAGATAAAAATAAAAATAAAAAATTGACGACAGGCTTCATGTCTAAATAAATGAAGATAATTTATTGGCGAATTACACGGGTAATCTGCGAAATGAAACCAAATTGAAGGTCGCTTAGAATGGTAAATACCGTTTTGTCTGCCAGAGTTGCTGCTCCTAAAGTGGTGCTCGTACCAAAAGCTCTGAGACATGCTATTTATAGCTGAAATGAGATGATTTTGATTGGAGTTGTAATTGGGGCACGCGATGGATCAATTGCAGTCTTATTGCTCTAACCCGTCCAATTGTTTTTACTCGATTTATTCGGATTTTCTTAGGTATTAAAATCGTCTTTTTTTTGTAATCCACAAATATGCGCGCCATCACATGAGACGCCCACGGAAATAAGTCGCTACAAGTAGCCTAACTACAGCGTATGTTTCACTCCCGGTATATTGGTTGCTCGGAAAGTCGCTGATGGCTGAATTGGAGCTGATAATGACCTAATGAAGAAAAGATCAAAGGCTTAAGAAGCGTATTCCACCTCAGACATGCGATAAAATTCCGATATGCACATCCTGAGGTATTACTCGGTTGCGGTGGTGTAGATATTGTCTATTGAGGCGGCGAGCACTTTATGTATATTAATCTTGAATTTATGAGATTTTATTCCGTAAATGTCGCAATAAATTCAAAACAATGCCAGGTAATTCGTAAAGACTCCCAATATAATACAACGGGCAATACAGGCCTGTCTTTCACCCCTGTACACCACTGTATCAGCTGTCATTCGTTGTGCCATACGTCCAGTGTTACTTCACGCAGAGTGGGGTATTTGCAGGTGAGGAAAAGAGAGTCGATAAATAGAATCAAAAATGCACACAAAATACAATAAAAACAAGAATAAATCGTGTAGAGCCCAATATTTATTGTGAAAAATAACAAAAAAATGCCTCCGTACTCCTTGACTCCTCTGCATCTTATAAAGTCATGTTCACCCCAATTAGCACTTCCTCGAATTACCACAGCCCATCTCGATGAACAGGTACTCCACTTCCCCACCGTCTCAAATTAACGTTTTACGTTGCCGCATTGGGATGCAGACGCAAGAGCCCTGTTTGCTATGCAGAATACGCGCATATATGCATTTAGTCTTTCAATGTGCGGCAAGAGCAATAAGCGAATAGGGGTGGGGCAGCAGAAAAACAAGAGAGGAAATTTTCGGGTCAAAGAGAGAAATAGACCAAGGTCGGGACAAGTAACAGGGCTGACAACGAGCTGGTTTTCTTGACAGGCACAATGGTTTAATTGAGGCTGTGTGGCTCGAGCCAGCGTTGCATTTCTGCAAACGGCTGATGTTTTGACGATCTACAAAAAAAGACAACATACTCATTCCAAGTCTAACTGTACACACGGGACGAGAACTGGCAATCAAGACGAATAACCAGTGTGTGCCGTTCAAACATTACAATTTTAATTATTAAATAAGTCTCTGTCTAAAGCAGAGCAAGAAGGGGAACGGCCAGAAGGGGCACGACAACATGGAGGTTGCCGGCGGCGTTGGCCTGGGTAGGGCCGGTGGGGGAAGGAGCGGCACCACCGTTGTTAGGAGGCAGAATGGTGGAAGGAGAAGGAGCCACGGAGGTGGGGGAAATGGGGCATGGGCTGTCGCTGCAGGATGTGACGGTGACGAGGGCGGTGCCGGTGACCACGGTGACGGGGGCGGTGGCCACGGGGGCCTGGGAAGACGAGTCGTCGCCGCCAAAGAGGCCGCCGATCCAGCCGAGAATGCCGCCGCCGGAAGACGAGCCCGACGAGGTGGGGAGGGGCGATGCAGCGAGAGTGATGACGGAGCCGGTGACCACGGGGGCGGGCAGGTCCGAGCCGGTGGCGGTGGGCATGGGGATGATGTTGCCGCTGCTGTCAATGGTGCCGGGCGAGCCGTTGTACAGGGTGTTCCAGTCCACGGTCTTGACGAAGAGCTCGGACCACGACTGGGGGATCTGCACCGAGTTGGTGCCGAAGATGCCATCGAAGATGTTGCCCAGGAAGCCTCCGCCAGAGCTGGAGTCAGTGTTGGCAGGGGCAGAGGGAGAGTCGGACAGAGTCACGGCGGGGAAGGTGGGCAGGGTGAAGCCGGGGCCGGTGCCGGAGCCTCCAGAGCCGCCGGTGGGGGACTCGGTGATGGTGGCCGAGGGAGAGTCGGTGCCAGAGGGGGAGGGAGCGTCGGAGCCAGAGGCGGCGTTTCCGGTGTTGGCGCCGGCGGTAGGCACGTCCAGAGTCACAGAGGTGCCGAGCAGAGCCTGGAGAGACGACTGGAAGCCGGGGTTGTTGTCGACGATGGACTGGGAGGGTCCGAGGCCGCCGTCGCCGTTGTTGTTGGAGGCGGAGGGAGCGGGGGTGTTGGCAGCAGGAGCCTCAGAGGTAGGGGAGGCAGCCACGACGACAGAGGTGGGGGAAGAACCACCCTGGGTGGACTCCTGGGCCAGCAGACCAGAGAGCTGGCCGAGGTCCAGGCCGTCGTTGGTGGAGATGGTGGCGAACATGGACGACAGCTGGTCCAGAGGCACGGTGGATCCGGGAGGGATGGAGTCGATATCGGGGAGAGACATTGTGTATGTGTTGGAGTGGTGACTGTGGGTATTTGATTAGTTGTGAGTGAAGAGTGTCCGAACAGTGTCTGGCAATATCAAAGGCGTCTTCTGTTGTTGTGTAACGACTTGTGTGACGACTGGTTCCTCCTTGTGATGCCTTAATTAATGGGTACCGGCTGGTGCAAAGCGAATGTAATAGTTGGGGTTGTGCGGAGTTGGGAAAGCGGATGGGAGATCGACATTATATATATGCTCTGTCTGTGTCTGTGCAACAAGGTCTATTTTGGAGGGTGTGTGTGTGTCTGTGCCTGTCTCGAAGAGAGAGTTCCTTTTGTGTACATACAGACAACAACCAAACCCTGCCCATGTCGAACCATAACTAGAGTTCGTCTCACCATAGAGTTTGCACACCCAATGTTACTTTTTACGCTTTGTACATATTGACGTGTGAGAAGCTTCTTTGTTGGGAACAGGGTGGGGTGACTTGGAAACCCGTTTGCTGGGCGCTGGAGAACTTCCAGCGACTAGAAAAGTACATAGTCGTGTTCCTGGCTCTCTAGGCTCCATTCTGGTGCTACTTTGTATCCGCATCGCACGGCTGCAAACGTGAATAATCGATAGTGTCTTCCCTTACAAATAGCACCGCCCCAAGGACCCGCCAAGAGACAAGGTGCGTCTGCGGGGTACAAGAGAGAGAAAATGGGGTGTGGGCTCAAACGGGTGTTTGGGGGATCTGAAAAATCTGGAAAATACCGTCCCGGGGTATTATGATCTGAAGAATCGATTTTTGGCATTTTCAGGACCAAAACCCGCCGTCTAGACCCGATTAAACCCTTCTCCCTCACACCATACCCGATTACAAATACAGAGTTTAGCGAGAAAACAAGCTAACCCAGCTTTAGGTTTGTGCTATTTCCCAAGATGAATGTGTTGGTATAAACGGCATTTTTGTGGAAAAAATGGGGGGTAATTGTAGCCATAATTTCGGGCAGGTAGGAGGGTGTTCCTGGGGGGCCTGGCTTCTCTATGAACTATCTTTTTACAAGTCTTGCCAGGCAGTGCTCGTTAAAGTACATTTCTTGCCCTGCAAAAACAAGCGACGACAGCTTGAATTTTGTGTTTTGCTTTGGTTTGGTTTGGTCGCTTTTTTTTCACCTCAGACTGTGGGCAAACTCCACCCCCGGAGCTCCAGGTGTCCAGGCTCGCTTTTTGCTCCGCACAGGTGAAACAGAAAGAAAAAAAATCGTACAGTAGTGGGCCCCGACCCCCTGCAACGGGCTGTACGAATACCAGGTTCAACAGGTGCGGAGTAACTGTCTCAGGGGGAGACATTCTTGGTGGGGGGGGGGGG
>ULGY01000016.1:222037-334357 GCA_900519085.1 Yarrowia deformans | reverse complement strand
GGGGGGGGGGGTTGCACGAGTAGAAACGATTGTAGAGACGATTGTAGCAGCCATTTGCACACTGGTACGAACTTGTAGAGAGAGGTTGCTGATGTCAACTACAGTACGATACTGTACAGGCTACAGCAGCTATGGTACATGCGAGTAATGTGTTACTGTACTTGTAATTGTTTCATTGATCAATAACGAAAGTGTTCATCAGCTCTGTCAGCCAACTTCTTCCTGTTTGTTTCACCTCCCCATCGGTCGAAACTCGTCCGTATCGGTCCTCTCTATTCGACCCACACTCTCCGTCTTTCTGTCTCACTATAACATGGCTAATGAGACCCCAATCGACCCCAATCGACCCCAATCCCCAGACACAAGTCTCCGTCTTGTTTCGCCGACGCCGTCCTTTTTATTGCTCATTGTCAACTAAGACACAGTTAGAATTTGCTGCACCGGGAAAAAGGCGTAACCACGCGTTGTCGTGTTGCGGGGAAGACGTCTGGAGGGCGCTGGAGTGCTCCGAATGGGACCATTCAAGTTCGAATCGACTTCTCCACCCTCGAGAACCCCTCTGGACCTATTTGGAACGCTCTGGCGCGATTTTTGACGGAATTGGCATACCGGCGGACACGGTTATTTTTTGGGCAAAAATCGGACTTCGTGGCCAAGTTGGTTAAGGCGTACGACTGTTAGTCACCTAAATGGCCGCCATCGTAAGATCGAGAGTTCGACCCTCTCCGAGGTCGTCCGAATTTTTTTGCTGCACTCTATTATTTTGACCCAAACTTGGGTCTACGAGGTGCCAGGTGCCAGTATTGGTGCATCTTCCATTTTTACTATTCAACCCAATACCGAAACACAGAACAGTGCTATTTTTTATACACTAGTTACCCTACCTCCATTAGGGCTAGGTTCCAATATCCAGCCATGTCTCACTCTGTTATGCCGTCGTATAACTTATACATGATAAATTGAAAGTGTATATGACATTTTGAGCCCCCCTAACCCTATGCAATGTCCACGGACATGTGCAAATCACGCAAATCGTCGGCGCAGATCTGCCAATCCCAAGCGGGGTTATGTTATACGAGGTGCCCACGACATTGGCCGTGTGGGGACCACACTGGCTTTGTGGTGACCACACATCTTATGTAATGACAACACCGTCCATGTAATGACCACACCCACGTGACTACCCCCGCCCACGCAATGACTACACCGTCCATGTCATGCCCACGACATGACCTCTGTAATAACGACATCGTTCATGTACCCACCACACCCCACAGGCCCAATGTAACACAAGAACCGCCTCTGTCTGTGGCAGCATCATCAACGCAGGAGCATGTCATTAGGCTGATAATTTTGGTATATTTGCATGGGTGGCTGGTCTACCCCGCCGTGAGACCAACCCTAACCCATAAGAAAGAATTGTACAGCCGGGTAACTGTGGGAGTTGACAGAAGTGCGGCGGCGGGGATTCAATGATTTGCAGGGTAGGGCTGTTTGCAGGGTAGGGCTGATGACAGGGTAGGGACAGAAATGTGCACAATAGCAGCCTGTATATAGTCACGTGATGGTTGTCATCCCAGTGTTTTTTTTTTTTTTTTTTTTTTTTTTCCTTAATTGTTTTTATATCGACAAAACCTTAAGAAATTCAAATTAAATTATATGTGAATTGTTTCAGGAACATCTACCGGTACTTGTGGTGGTTGAAACAATGCTCGAGGGGTATAAAGAGGTGACAGAGGGATAGGGGGTGCTTCCACAGTCGAAAAAGAATCCCAAAATATCTTTTGACGTTTTAAAACAGGTTTCCGACGATTCTATCTACGGTTCTTTTCTACCGCTGGTCATACATTCAGAGTCATAGAGAGGATTAGAGAAACTGCTGGAGATCGGAAGTGATATGGACAAAATCCCCCGACCTAGAGAAACCGCTCGAGGTCAAAATCGGACTAAATTCAAGTTCAAAACCGGTTTAGATCGGTTTAGATCGGAGTTTCAGATGACGTATTGATGACATATAGACATGTGGAGGTGTAACTCACGCTAATGAACTTTCATCGAGTCAGGTACGAGCAGGTACAAGTGCCGGTACCACTTGTAGTCGAGTCTTTCATTTGGATAAGATTGAAAATTCCCTGCTGACTCATCGTGCCAGATTATAGCAGCTACGATGGTTAGTATGTACGGCCTTTAATGGAGTGTCCTAAACCACCAAACGATCTCGTCTACGCACTTCTACTGATACAAGGATTGCAATGGGATGTACAAGTATACTGGTCTGTGTTTGGGCAGTATCGTTGTTGAGTCACTCTTTATGTAAGAAATCATTCAGGTGCATTTGGATTCCCTTATAGAATCACCCACAATCACCGCGGACGTCCGTACTATTTTATATACCATTAAACCGACCCATTCATGTTCAGCTTCGAACTCCGCTACTAGATCAGGCCAAAACTGTCTATTTAGCGAGATGCTCCATTCTTCAATACTAGCTACAATTACAGCATCAAAAGTGCTTCAAAAGTGCAATAAATAAATTACCTGGTCAATCCACCAATCACGCATCGTGGTCTGTTACTCCTCCTCATCATCACTGTCAAGCTCAGCTTCAAGAAGAGCATTCTTGACTCCGACATCCACCAAGTCACCCAGTAGACCCTTCCATCGCTTCTCCAGGTACTGCAGAGTATCTGCCACGTCATTCTGTTTGCGTTTTCGACCCACATTGACCGTTTCCAGCGTCGTTTTTGCCGCCAAAAGCCGTCGATCCACCACCTTGAGCTCTCGATCAAGCTCATCGTTGCCCACCAACCATTGCACCCGCCCGTAATCCGACAGAGCCGCAACCGCGTCCCGGCGACCTAGCGTGTATTCCAATGATGTGTATGCCATTTTCAGATTGATGTTGCCCTCTGTGTCCTCCAGATTCGCGTATCGCGAAATGTCGATTCCCTTGGGCCGTTTCCGGTCACTCACATACTCCTCCATTGCCGCAGACAGCATCGACTTTTTTGATTCGGGAATCGAGGTGTTCAGCGGACCTGTTTCCGCGGCAATCAGAGCCTCAGCGGCCTTGACCTGCTCACTGGAAGGTGTTTCGTCAATGTATGGCAAGGAAGGGATCGTTATGGTTGCCATTTTATGTGTGTCTGAGTCGTAGTTTCGTCGGGATTTTTGTGTCGGTAGGTTTCTGGGACTCCAAGAATGCAAAAGAAGGGAGAATCACCTCGATCGGAGAGTTGATGCGCCGAATATCAATCTTGTCGTTTTGACTAAAAGTGGTGATGCAGAAGGTGGATTTTTTGTGCATGCATGCGAGAAATTAAGGTTGCAGAGGTTGGATCCGGGGGGTCGATTCTGTGAATATTTGAAAAGAGGTAGACGGTCAGATAGTTTATTAACATGCTGAGACGGCATAGAAGAAGAGGATTATGTAATAAAATCACTAGGGTATCTCACAAATAGTTGTGGATTTTCACACGTGACCTTGAACCTTACTCCGGTTTGGTTAGGGTGTGTTTACAGGTGTTTGTGACTAAATGGAGTGTCGATATTTCAGCCAACATATTACAGCAGAAATTATCTATCGAATGATACCAATTTTGTCAGAGACAACACTTCTTCACAATGTCTTCGGTGTGGTTGCACTGACGTCACATTACCCAGTAATTAGTGTGAGAGAGGTAATCAATGAGGTTGTTTGGTCAAGGTCTTTCAAAATATCACATATTGAAGAAGTGAGAAATCAAAAAGTACCTTGATATATATATACGATCACGACAAGCATCGTCATATACTTATATTCTTGCTGAGTTCAATATTGCACGACTTCTCCGTACTCCCCACCGAACAGCAATATCGTTATCTAAAGTTATGGTGGCGATTTCGACGTATTTTTTGGGGGCCTACAAGAGGTACACATGGGGATAGAACCACTCACAAAATTAACAGACTCATACTGGTGGCTTATATATTTAATATAAAAAGTTCCAGCTCGATGGCTTGTACATTAACATTTTCTCAAAACCTCCCCAGCCCCGAATCGAACTGCGGAACATGCATATCGCCACATTTGTGGACCCTCAACATGACCACAAACACATCACCATCGCCAGACAACCATGTGGGGATTCTTCGGAGGCGCGAAAAAACAGGATCCCAAGGACACCATCATCTCCTTGCGGCAGCAGATCATCGTGCTGAACAAGAAAAATGACAATCTGATTGTGCAGATCCACGAGCAGGAGAATCTGGCCCGCAAACATGTGACCACCAACAAGCTCATGGCGAAAAACGCTCTCAAGAAGAAGAAGAACCTGGAAAAGCAGCAGGAAACCGTACAGGGCTCCATCGACTCGCTGCAGACCTCCATCAACACTCTGGAGACGGCCAACCTCAACCTGGAGACCATGAAGGCCATGCAGGAGGGAGCCAAGGCCATGAAGCAGATTCACGGCAACATGAACATTGACAAGGTGGACAAGATCATGGACGAGACTCGTGACCAGGTCGCTCTGTCGGAGGAGGTTTCGGAGGCCATTTCGCGGCCTTACGCCAACGCCTACGACGACGAGGAGCTGGAGGACGAGCTGGAGGCTCTGGAACAGGAGACTCTGGAGGGCGAGCTTACTAACGCGGGTCACGTGAAGCAGGACGGAGTCCAGGTGACTCCTCATGACCTGCCTGCGGCTCCTAACCAGGTTCCCGCTGAGGAGGAGGATGACGAGGAGGAGGAGCTGAGACGGTTGCAGAGAGAGATGGCTCTTTAATCTGAAACGACGAGGTTTTGAGGTTAACGAGCAAGGATCAGGAGCGAGCACTGCAATCAGAGCGATTCAACAGGCTAAACAAGCTACAAGTAGAACGTGGCTACCTCGCTGTACGCTCCTGTTCTCAACGGTTAGAGTATACGATACGTACGTAGCATAATGAGTTTTTATTTGAGCAGACAAGTAGGGCGACATCAAGTCTGTAGGAGTTTAACGATCTCTAGCGCCAGAATTTACCATAGCAGCAACCACGAAAAGTTGTACCATTTGATCGAGCGTTTTTCGTTGATTCGAGCAGTACCGGTACGAGTACAACTACAAGTATTGTCGATGTAATCACACCCCTTTCCAATCTGAAGGCTCATGATAAGCTCCATTGAATGTAGTCTACCTGTACAAGTAGTAAAGCGATCGATGTGAAGACGTTGTGAATGACAACTCTCAAGCAAAGTGAGTAATCACAATCGACAGCAAAGAACTGGGGCCATATTTCATTCCAGATGGTATGAAAGTCTCACACCAGGACTATCTCACTCGTTTCTAGAGATCGCAGCATGCCATTTCTTTTGCGAAAAGTCCAGAGGCTGTCTGAACAAGGTGGGGATATGAAGGAGACTGAAACATATTGATTTAGTCGTAATGAGCCTACGATTTACAATACAGTACAGTAGTAGCATTGAGGGTCAGATAACAGACCTTGTTAAGGCGCTCAGATGAAAAGAGAGCAGATCCAGCGTGTTTGGACAAAACACCAGACTGTTGCAGTACACCTATGTACATACTGTACTGTGATTGACCAAGCAACCCATTCGTGAAGTCGTAGTTCGGAGTGGGAAATTCATCCCAAGAGGATGCCTCATAGTGGTATCAGGGGAGAGTCGCATTGTGGGAGTTTGACGTCAGTGAGTTTTGAAATCTTTGCGTACGATCGGAGTGGAACCAGTGACTTCAAACAAGTGCACCAAATGCGACAGACAGTCAGTGTCCACGTTGAAGGTGAGATTGTTGGATAAGAATGACGGAGGAGATAATCGCACTCACAGGTCGGCCTATAATGTTCGAAGCCAGACACAAGGTTAAGATAGATTTGATAGTCTCCAACGGTCACCATAGCATCGTGTCGCAACACAGCACAACGGGGGATAACAAAAAAAGAGAACAACGACAGCCTGAAAGCGGGGTAGGCAAAAAAACTGGACAACACCGGAATCGAACCGGGGACCTCGCGCATGCTAAGCGCATGTGATAACCAACTACACCAGACGCCCACGATGATGCCTGGGTGGCCAGGGGGTAGTTGACGAGAGGTTTGGAGATGTTATCGAGCGAAATTATGCTCCGATCGGGACAAAATTGGTTTCACGGGATTCAGGGAAGCCTGGGAAGTCTTTTGGTGTAATTGTTTTCCAGAAAACATGATGCGTGGTCAGTTTGAGGTGGCTTTTTGTGCAGCGATGTAAATCACAAGGCAGTCGACAAGAAGTACCAAAAGCCAATGAGATGTTCATTCCAGAGATAAAAAACGAGACCTGAAGAGCGTGTGTAGGTACCGATTGTACTGTTGAATTAGTATGAGTAAGCGGAGATCTTTTGATGCCAGCGACCAAGAGGGTTGTCTGACTAAGCTAAGGAACACACAGCCAGTACACCGAAAATGATACGATAAGACTCCTTGAGACCGGCTGGTTCCAATGGAAACATCCGCTGGTCAATTGCGAGGGTTTTATGAGACCAAGATTCCGCACCAACAAAAAATTATCGTGTAATGGCCGTGCGTCAGATGCTGCAGAATAGGGGAGTCAAGACTCTGAACGATTGACTCACAACCGTTGCACCAGTTTCAGTCAAACGTCAAGACTCACCCCCTGTCACTCACGATCTGAATGATCTTCAAAAATCCACAATCCTCAATCCTCTCGTACTCACGTTTAGACCGCCCACTCCCTGTGCCGTCCAACCTCTCCCCACAGCGGCTATTGGACAAGGTTCATGTGGGGTCCCGAGGAAGGTGTGTGCATGGTGCGCGTTTTCGCACTAACCATTCTGCATAGCCGCATAAGAGTGGACTTCAAAACCAAGTGTATTTATATTGGGGCTGACCCATCCCTTATATACTTGGAACCCATCACACGCATCACGACACGCATCACGACACGGATTCTTTTAAGATCTGTGACCCCCCACGCACGTCAAACACAAAACCAACACACCACCAATCTCCCCCCACACAATGGAACTCTACAGCTACGTTGGAAACTCGCGGTCGTACGCCATCTTCTACATTCTCGACAAGGCCGGCGTCCAGTACACCCTCAAGGAGTCGCTCAAGGGAGGCGTGTTCCCCGACGACATGGAGGCCCGTTTTCCTCTCAGAAAAATCCCCGATCTCGTCGACGGAGACTTCCACCTCAGAGAAACCATGGCCGTCACCACCTACCTCGGAGACAAGTTCGCAGACAAGCTGGGCAACTTTGTGCCTCTGACCACCCTGGAAAAGACCAAGGCTCTCGAGT
The DNA here is from genome assembly GCA_900519085.1 of Yarrowia deformans. NCBI lineage: Eukaryota > Fungi > Ascomycota > Dipodascomycetes > Dipodascales > Yarrowia > Yarrowia deformans. The sequence goes on along the minus strand of ULGY01000016.1, from coordinate 327,078 downwards.
GGATGTCGTTTGCCAACACCGAACACATCCCCACGTGCTCTCTGTCGGGTCTCATGGTGATGGGCCAGCGGGAGTTTGTCAAGGAGGTTTTCGACAAGAACGTCGGGGCCGCGAATCGAAACGTGGACCTGGTTTTTGAGCCCTTTTTCAAGAACAACACGTTCCTGATTGGCGAGCGGCTCACCTACGTGGACCTGTTTGTGGCCGGAGCCACTCTGCGGGGCTTCACCCAGCTGTGGGACAAAAAGTGGCAGAAGGCGCACCCCCATTTTACGCGGTGGTTCACGACCGTGGTCAACCAGCCTGAGTTCGTCAAGCTGTTTGGCGAGACCGAGCTTTGCGACGTTTTCAAGGCTCCCAAGTAGAGCAGTGTACATACTGGAAGAAATGGTGAAAAATGAGAGTACAGTAAAGTAAAATTGAGGCTACGAAACAGATCCAGGGCTCTTAGATTGACCGGGGTTGCTCCAGTCAATTCTGGTGATTAGAAACTGGCCCTTTTTCAGTGAAAGCAGCTGGAATCATCACATTACTCGTTGATTCGTCACTGAAGACAGCTCGTAAAAGTATGGGCAGAGTTGACAAAGAAACTCGACTGGTTCGAGCATCCTACAGCAGATCAATTGAGCGACTGACCCCGGTCTGAAGATTTTATTGATCAAGTTACTGTACCAAACTGACAGGTGACCAACGTATGAAGTGTTGAATCTCCACAGAGCTGAAACTAGGCGAATAAATTTCAAACTAAAACAGAAAGCAATTGAGACTACCAGGTACCGTACTGTACTTAGACAGAAGTCCTATCTTCCATACCCAATGGTTTCGGATGATTGCGATTTAATTCGCGTTTTTCTGGAACGCTGAACAACGACATCGAACACATGGAACAAAACCAATAAATTATGAGCATTCTCGGTAAGCTGCCTGATAATATCTTCCGCTTAGTAGCTATTCAAAAAACACCTCATTAAATCTGATGACTTTTCCATTCGTCGTTCAGTCGCAGAACTACGACATCTCCGTCACAAGTATCAAGCGTCAAGCGTGTCGTGTGAAAAAAACCTGGAAGACGTCAAAACTGTTGTGGTGGTATTGCGACTGGTCTACAGTAGCGCTTCCAAATATTTTACCTGGGGTTGTGACGATTTTATTGGGGTTGTTTCACTTTATTCAAGTTTTGTCAGGAACATGAAGGAAGGTGAGGGACAACACAGGATGCAAGGGCAAAAAGAATAAGACCATCCGCTTGGCGAATGGAGGAATTGCAGCACCCAGGATTCTCGTATGGTCTCCCACTACAATACTAACTGGGCTCTCTGGTGCTTGACTATGGCTGATCGGACGGGAAGCCGTATTTTCACCAGGATATGGCCGCAACTGCCGAAAACAGGTGTTGGGGCGTTTTGGGGGTACGAAGATGTCACGTATCCGCTGAAATTGATTCAATGAACTTCTTCCGAGTGTCTAGGTGCTTTCAGCTTTGTTATGAAGACTTTCTACGACTACTGTATGCTACGTCCTAGCCTTGCTCAAACACACACCAATACAACTGTCTATTAGCAAACAGCCATGGTTAGAGATCGAATTAGATGCAGACCGCCTCGCCCGTCTACACGAGCGTTTTTATGTGCATGTTTTTAGCATCTGTGGAAACTAATCTGTTTGGGTGGTGTGTTGGTTGCATTGGTCTGGACTTCATGGACAAGTTTCTATGCACGGACTAACAAAAACTAACGGTGCAGTCCAGTCGATGCCGCGGGACTTTAGCCAGTTGAGTAGCTGTACCTGGTAGCTAATCCTTTAGCACTGTGAACTTTCGAGGGGCTTTCGGAGTGTTGTGCTAGACTCGAAGAGATCATCACAGTAAGACTTCAAAAGCAGCCGGGGAATGTCTTCTAGTGTTGTCTCTATTATCTGAGCAATTTCGTCATCAATTGAACCAATTTGAAATGCTGGGATCGATTCTCTCCATAACACTGGGCTGGTTACGCTCAAACTAGTTAGACGATTAGTGGGCTGAAATTTATCGTACGACGCCGTGGGCTTCATCCGCTCAACAATAGAAGGGTCTAGAACGTTGAAACTAGCTGGATGTGCCTTAGTCAACCCTAGAAGACTATCGCCTACTACTTGCAGTTTAATGGTTTTTTTTTTAGTTCAAATCCTTAGACTAATTATTTTTTCTAGTGCAATTCCTCAGACGCCTGTGCATCCCTGCAGTATAGTTAAAGCACCTGTCGATGCAATAGATTATCTTTATTGATACAGCTTTTGATATCTTGACTGTTTTATGATTGTCTTACTCACAAAGCCCATCTTGAAGTGGAGTTACGGGTACATACTGCTCCGATGATTTTGACTGCTAGACTCAAGACTTGGACTACAGGGTACTGTACAGTACAGTACTGTAGACTGCAGTATGCCCATACCAATACGCGACACCCTTAGAACACATTGGAACGCGTCCAAGTCCCGTAGATTCCAATTTGGCCTTGATGCGCTAGCTCGTTTTTCGCCAGAAAAGGAGATATTTCTTCTACCTACGGTACCGAAAAAAGGAGGTATCGAAGAAAGGAGATAACCATTGTTTGGTGGCCCCCAACCCCCCCACACCCCCCACACCCCTCAGTTCATCTATATAACTCCTTTATATCTGCTTACACGCTTCAACCCCATCAACACTTCAACTCCAACTACTTTCGCGCTCGATGAAGTTCTCCTTTGCTGCTATTGCTCTCATTGCCCGCCTGGCCCTTGGGTTCAAGCTCACCGACGACCAGGCTGTTTTGGACACTCTTGGCCAGCATCCCTATGATGATTATCTGAATTCCGACAGGGCCGAGGATTTGATCAGTGCGGCTATCGACCTTGCTGCTAAAGACGGAGTCGCTGTGGTTGTCGACAAGCACGAATTCGCTCTCGATCTTGCTAACGAAGTTCTCACCAACGGAGAGCTTCTAGACGCCCTTCAGCTCGAATTGGAGTATGCCAAGAAATACGCCAGAAAGGATTTGGCGCCCTACTGGTGGTATGTGTTGGATGACTGGGTCTTTGACTTTACAGCCATCTCTTTTGGTCTTGACAAACTAGGACCCAAGCCTCATGAAGCCAAAGACTATGAGGATGCCGCTGCACTGGCCTACCACATGTACGTGGCTGAGTACGCTGCGTGGGTGATTGAGGTCGAAGAAGGAGAACATGTCGTTGTCGATGAGGTTTCCGATGATCATGTCAGCCACTACATTTCTGTGCTTCCTGTTGACGACGACGGGTTTCACCGAGAAGTGGAAGACATCTTGGCGCAGATCAAGCTAATCCAGGAGGAGCAGAAGCTGGTCGAGGAGAAACTCAACTCTCTGGACTACTCCAACCTCGCCTCCGACGCCCAGGATTCTTCCCAGAAGTTTGACGAGCTCAACAAGAAGCTTTACGATCTGATAGAGCTGATCAACACAGCGGCAGAAACTAACCCTGTTGACCCAGCTGACACCAAGCCTGTTGGTCCTGTTGCACCAGTGGTTGACCCCGTTAACCCTAAAGTTGATCCTGTAGTTGGCCCTGTTGACCCAGCTGACACTAAGCCTGCTGACCCGGTGGTTGACCCTGTTGATCCTGTGGTTGACCCCGTTGACCCTGAAGTTGATCCCATCATTGACCCCATTGATCCAATCAAGCCCTTGGGGCCTGATTCTAAGCCTGCTGAGCCCGATTCTAAGCCTGCTGAGCCTGAGCCTTTTGGACCCGTAGACAAGCCTGTAGAATCCGATTCCAAGCCTGTAGAATCCGATTCCAAGCCTGTTGGACCTGATTCCAATCTTGAGGGACCCATTTCTAAGCCTGACGACAAGCCCATCATTAAGCCCTCCGGACCTGAAGACGAGCCTATTAATGACAAGCCCAATGAGAATCCTGTTGAACCCGATGCCAAGCTTGACGACAAGCCGATTGAACCTGATTCTAAGCCTGACAAGCCTGAAGAAAAGCCTGACAACAAGCCTGCTGGACCTGATCCCACTCCTGCTGTCACTCCCGCTGTCACTCCCGCTGTCACTCCCGCTGTCACCCCCCCTGCTGTGATTGAGAAGGCTTCTGCCAGCATTGCCGACGACACCTATGCTCTCTGGAAGCAACAGCAGGCTCTGGCTGACAAGATTGCCCAGGCTGCTGGCGAGAACCACTCTGCAGAGCTCCAGGCTCTTGCTCAGCAGATGCAGGCCCAGGCCACCGCTCTCCACGATATCTGGAAGCACCAACTGGGAGGGGTTGATTCGGTTGATCCGGTTGATCCAGTTTCTGAAGATCCAAAGGACCAGTCCACTACCAAGGCTGACCCTAACAAGGCTGACAAGCAGACCGATGACGTTAAGACTCATCAAACGACTCCCCCAACTCCTCCCAATTCTTCCAACAGCAACTCCAACAGCAACAGCAACTCCAATATCAACAACATCTACATTGTTGGCAACTCTGGAGGCTCTAGCAACTCTGGAAAACCAGGTGTCCAGGAAAACAACAAAGGAACTCTCACCACTGCCGACGAACCCATTACCTCCGTTGATACCATTCTCGCCCATTCTACTGTCACCGGCGTCCCCATTACCTCCTCCCAGAATACTGAAATTGCCGACGGTGTTGACCTCGTGATTGCATACGTCACCGACTGCCCCGTCACATCTGTAGGAGCCAAGGGAGTGACCCTGATCGGCACCACTCAGACCACTGTCACTTTCACCGTTTGCACCAAGTGTGTTCCGAGAGAGACTGGAGCGGTTAACGAGACAGCTGACCAGCCTGTTACTGAAAACACCTCTGCTGACAAGCCTACCGATAAGTCCTCCACTGACAAAGCAGCTGACGAGTCTGCGCCTAGTTCTGACACACCCGTTGCTAACAAGCCCTCTGGAGACAAGCCAGTTGCTGACAAACCAGCTGACGAGTCTGCTGCTGACAAATCTGCTGCTGCCGACAAACCAGCTTCTCACAAGCCCGTTGCTGATGAGTCAGCTCCTCATTCTTCCGTCAAGCCTGTTGGTGACGAATCCTCCGCTGACAAACCTGCTTCCGGTTCTGCTGGTGTGTCCTCCACTGCCCAGGCTCCCGGACACGCTGATACCCCTGCTCAGGCCAACAGTGCTTCCAGGCTGGCTGCTCACGCCTCTTTTGTTCTTCCCGTCCTTGCTGCTCTACTGTAGACTTTTAGAACGGTTTCTATTGATTGATTGATAATCGCGTGTTCCACTGTTTGTAGTCCGTCGAGAGTTGATGAAATATGGTGTCGCAGGAGCCTAGATACTTCGCCAAGCCACTCAAATGACAGCTGCAATTGTCTTGGACAAAGAGTAATACTAAGTTTCGTATATCGGCGTGACCCTGCATGATCCATATCAAAGCCAGATCTGTTGAATAAATGATAAATCTTATACAACATAACAAATACATTGACGACTTACACATCTCTTGCTAGGGATTGTTCCGACTTCACAACTCCACTTTCCAGTCGGAGAGATTCCTTAGGGAGTTGCCTACACTCTTGGAGTGGGGCAGAGCACTGTCACGAATGGTAGAACGGTTTCTCCGTTCAGAAATCTGGGGTAAACAGCTCGAGTTGCGTGTTTGTGGGCCGAATAAATTCCTAAACTTGTGAAATATGATACGGTCAAAGTCTAGTCGCTCAGAAAAATATAATTGCAACTATATTTTGGCTCTCAAGATTTTATTGGCGAAGTTACCACGACTTGTGAACACCAACGTAAGGAATCTTCCTAGGCATGAAACATTACAAATAGATTTCAAAACACTACAGAAAGCAGATGAAATTACTTGAATAGATGTGATATTTATAATTCCTAATGGTTTCGAATGTTGTCGATTTTATTCGCAACTTTTGTCAACTGTGTAGAAACGGTCAGACAGTTTATTGCTCTAAAAATCACCAATAAAATCCAATACTTTCAGTTGAGCCATCTGATAAAATACTTCGTGCAGAAGCAATTCAGTGATTACTCTTATCAGTCGCGATCAATTTTATTCATCCTCTAGTCACAGTATCAAGCTACGTGTGGTATGAATATTCCCCGTTCTGACTGGAAAAATTAATTAAAGCGGCGTCAGAGTTGTTTTTTCTGTTTAGTCGTGTGCTCAAAGCCTCCACTAGATCTTCTTCTGGGATTTCAGCGATATTATTGGAGCTCAGACGATTGCAAGACTCTGAAACCCCAGTGTTTGCAGAGCCTGTAACAGCGAAAAGCTTTTCAGACCTTACAGATAGCTTCTGAGTATATCAGCCTCATCAATGTGCTCGATCCACTCTCAAACACTTATGGACTAGGTATACAGAATTTTGAGCCGAACTCGATTGAAAAAAATTTCCAAACCAGGATTTTGACGTACATTCTGACCGATACAGTGGTTACAGATAGCACATGCTATACAGTACAGCCGCTATGGCTCCGTAGACGAATATGATGTCTACCTGTGAGGAACGGTAAAATTCTTGCTTCCGTTCGTGGTAAAGGGATTTTCCTAGGCTTAAGTTGTGCTCTACCCCACTCCTCAGAGAGTGTAGGCCACTCCTTGAGAAATCTCTACGACTGAAGAGTGGAGTTGTGGTGTAGGAGCAACCCCAAGCCAGTGATGTGTAAGTCGTAAATGTGTTGTCATATAAAATATAGTTACCATTTATTCCACAATAAGCTGTTTAAACGGTGTTGCCACAAGAGCTACAGCCACAGCGACGCACCACCTCATCTCTGCCGTAAAACTCGAGCGACTTTTTGTCGTTCCACTGCAGAGGGTGGTAGTTCTTGTCCTTTTCCAATGCTTGCTGGTAAGTGCGACACTTGTCTGAAGAGAGAACTCTAGGCAGAATAACGAAAGAGACGACAATCCATCCCAACATCAAGACAATCCACACAAACGTCAACGTCGTCTGTAGGTATTTTGCCCAGGGATGTTTTTCATAGTCGTTAGGAAAACGCGTTTCGCTAAAACACACCATGGAGATGATATTGGCATCCCTGAAAACCCTGAGTAGGGTTCTCCAGATTGCTCTTTTCAGCAGAAAAAGCACATTCGAAGATTGGTCTGTAGGTGTGCGAGGACTGATAGTACTAGTGGTCCACTGGGAGTCAAAGTAAGCCTGGGTCCATTTCACCTCGTTGATCAGTAGAGAACAGGTGAATAGGTACAAGCCGGCAGAGTAGGTGCCAAGGAAAGAATCTGTATTCTGCGAAGACCCCCAGTAGTGAAGCAGCCATTTTTGAAGACCGTAGATGACCAAAACAACAAGCCCCACAAACTGGCTAGGATGGAGACGAAGGGTGTTGAGCAGCTTTGAAGAGGTCAGAGGAGGGAAGAGAAACAATGGAACAAAAGTTGCCGCTAGGCAGAGCAGAGACTGAGCCATTGTTCCAATTCCAAATATTCCAATTAACAAACAGCTAAGAAGACTGGGAGTCACCACGAAAACGTAGCCCATGTAAATCGGTCCTAGCGTTACCGCGTTCATGGCTATAATGACCCAGAAATCGAGGTGGTTAACCGAGGCTTCCAGGTTGTCCTGTTTTTCAGTCGCTCCTAGCCCTTTCTCTTGTTCGTTCACACTTGTCATGTTGTCGTTGATGTCTGTGATGTGTGCATACTGTACTCGTATTGTGTGTTGGAGATTACAATATCTTAACCCTAACCCCGGAACCGAGACGGCACCGAGAACGAATCATTCTAACCAATCAGATGTTTCGCTCATTCTGACCAATCAGAAGAAGTGCCAGTTTCTAAATATTATTATAAAAGCAATCAACACTCCAGAAGATTCGTCATGATCTCATACACACTTGATCACGACGCAATCTTCTGGCCTCACACCCTAGACAGTTGTATCGTAGAATAGTAACGTACCCTACCGATCATTAGCTTTACGTCTATCAACATTGTGTAGGATAAGGCACTATTCAAGGTTGTTTAGGGTTTGACAGGGTGACGTCATAATAGCAAGGGTTCTGGAACGAAAAATCAACCTCCAGTTTGATTGATACTACCAAGGGAGCTACAAAATTGCTGCTACTAGGAAGTGGGAACATATCCCAGCTCGAATCGTACATATTCATCTAACGGCGGAAAAACCTCGTTTACTAAAGTTGTTGGTATTGATAATGTAATGGTACTGTTATGACCGCACGAAGCTGCTCTTTATTTTGATTACATTTTTAGCTGTAATAGATAAAAATGTCAGCCTCTCTGTAGAGAAATGGCGTCTGACAATGGCAGGTTTAAAGGCAATCATAGTGGTGGTACATATTTAGAGTTTACAAATAATAAGCCGCACGCGTGATGCACAAAATGTCCCTTACCAAGGGTTAGGGTTCCAAAGAGTTGATGACTAATCAAGAAAAGTGTGATGACTAATCAAGATGGTTGTGAGAAAGATATGACGCTTCTACAAGTAGGATCTACAAGTAGGATCTACAAGGTGACGACAGATGTAGTTTTATCGTGTCCTGGCTTACATAACGCGTACATAAACTGCGCCCCAACCCTGGAGGCCCAATACGTGCCTAATGCGTCCTAACCCTGCTTCTGGTCGAAATTCCACAATAAGGTTTTTTCGAGAACACGTAGGGGCAGCGTAATGTGAGAATAATATCGCGTTTCGCGTGTTTTTTATCACATGAGGTGGTTCATCACGTGATAATATGTGTGAAAATATGTCTCGCTAACGTCCTGCATCAACAAATGTGCATTTTTCAGTCCTTGGCGCATAACCCTAACCCTTGTGCAGCCCTGCAGACGCGTCACGAACATGTTTCGAGTTTCAGTCTCCACCCAGCACGACCTAGTGACGAGATCCCGACAATGAATATGGAGAAGATGAAGGAGGAGGGTGAGTATTGTTGAAAGAAAAAAGCGAGACATGCCCGGTGTGGTGTGACATGCAGCGTGTGACGGGCACGACAGGGTGAATGTGGTGGTTGTGACATTGGTGATGTGACGGGCACACACAACGGGACAGGTGTGGTTGGTGTGACGTGACGTCTGTGTTGAAGACGGGGTTTGATCGTGCTGGTAGCCCTGTTCCTGACTTTGTCTATAGCCAGATTCGGCAGAGTGGATCTGCTGGAGTCTGTGTAGTGGATCAACGTTGTGAAGACTGTTGAGAGAACTTGTGAGCTTTACAAACCACTTTGTGTCTCATCAACAGACGTGACCGAGTTTGTTCTTCGGACTGTCAACTTGAAGTACGTTGCAGACCTTGTGTCTTGTTTGTCTCTGTTTGATCTGCCGTCTGCTACAGCTGAAGATCTGTTTACAGCACATGCCTGCCTGTTCTACCATCACCATCACCGACAGTCATGGTTGTCCCACCCCCACCACCAGTATGTCCCCTATTGCTGTCACCCATCCCACCACACCTCAAATGAGCCACGTCCATGGTCATGTCCGAGCACTGTTCAAACATGGCCATGGCGTTGTTCGTCGATGAGTGCTTAGCCTACGACACGTGATTCAAGCCGCCCACGGTGCAAGTTGCTGTTCCACCATCAAGGAAGGATGTCGCACAACCAGGTTATGGTCGGCTGTCGCACCGGCTCACCACAACCAGGTTGTCGGTCGTCGTACTGGCTCATCACAACCAGGTTGTCGGCCGTCGTACTGGCTCATCACAACCACGCTTCGCTTGTGGCCGTTCTTCGCTCCCACTAACCCAGGTCTCTCCCTCCCCATCTCCACCCCCTCCGCAGACGTGATCATCATCGACTGCAACTCACTTTGCGACTCCAAACTCTACACAAACCCGTCCGTCATCTCGACCTCCGTCTACATGGTCGGCTCGGACCCGCTGTTTGGCCCCATTCTCGGCATAGTGTACAAGACGGACAAGTCTCACTCGTGCGTCATCATCTCACGCCACGGCGCCTCAGGGTTCGTGGACATGACGCTCAGCCACAAAAGCAGATACTACGGCGCGGTCAAAAACCTGGAAGACAAGTCGTCGGCCGTGTCACGTGCACTGGGCATTGCGCTGCTGCGGGCCTACGTCACGATGGACAAGAACATTCGCACATTTCTCGCCAAAAACGCGCTGCAAACCAGTTTCCTCTACGATTACGACGAAACCTGTGCCGGCAAAACGGCCTCTCAGCTGGTGGTTGGCGACGGACACGGTCCCGAGGCAATTGGCAAGCTGGTGCTGGAGTCTGGCGTCGTGGAGCCCAAGTTTGTGCGCTCCAGCGCGGTGGATATCGTCTACGAAGACAGCGATGAGACGATTGAGGACAACAACCGGCTGGTGTACCTGCTGGGCGAGCAGCTCGAACAGCTGTTTGATCCTCTGAGCGAGTACTCGCCCGAGGGAGTCGAGGAGGTCTACGAGCCTCCGAGGGAGGACTCCAGTGGGACAGCTGAGGGTAACCGGGGTGATGCTGTCGACTCCGAACCCAGCCCAACATCGCCAACATACTCCGACTCGGCAACGCTCACGTCCGTGTGCTACGAGCTGATCACAATCCAAAACAACTTCCGCGACGCGCTCATTTCGTTTCTGCAGTCGTATCTCATTCCGCTGCGGATCCAGGTCATCAACGGCGCCATTCCCTCGCTGAACATGACCAAGCTCAACTCCATCTTCCCGCCGACGATCGACGAGATTGCGCGGATCCACAACCTGTTCCAGACGGCGCTCAAGGCCGCGACGCCGTTTGGCTCGTCCGAAATCGTCCGGGCCACGGGCATGACGCTGCCATACTTTTACAAGCCCTGCATGCGTCACGAGGCGGCTCTGCGGTCGTTTTCGGACCTCTACGGCGACTATTCGGCGCTCATCGCCGAGTCCGGCTTTGTGCCTCCGGTGCCGTACTCGCAGCAGCGAATCCAGTCCGTTCTGGCGGCGTCTCAGAACCTGACCAAGATCAAGCTGTTGTTGGACCGGATTGTCAAGCTCAGCAACTGGGGCGACAAGCACGATGCCACGATGATGTACTACCACGCTGCCGTCAACACCATTGAGAGCTTTGCGCGGGTCGAAAACCACGTGGTGTACGACAAGCGGGTGTTTACGCCCACCGGCAAGATTCTGGTCGAGTTTGCCTCCGGCTGGCCCCGAGAGCTGCAGTACGGCTGGATTAATCGGCGAGTGGTGAGCATTTTCGACGTTTCGAGTGTTTTTGAAACACGTGACACAGAGTCTCCAAAGTCGTCATCGACCAAGGACTCGATTCTGATCATCTTCACTGACCACATTCTCTTACTAGAGGTGGAGCCGTCGTACTCGTCGACGATCCAGACGCAGGCGCAAAAACGAATCGCGTCCGGCGTTTCATTCCACTCGGTGTCCATCGCCGACATGCTCATGCACTCGCTCATCAACGAGGTGGCCGTGCCGCAGATCCCGCCGCTGCGAGTCAAGTTCTGGGCGCCCATCTCGCACGTGTTTGCCTCGGAGTACAACTTTGGCCACAACCTGTCCTTGTTTGCGGTCGGCGGCTTCAACACGGCCGAGTCCGGCAACGAAGGGATTGTCCCCAACAGCCTGGCAAACGCCACGGGAGGCTCCGGCAGCTCCACCACGACACTGCTGTTTTCGCTCAAGAACCCCGCGGCGCCCAAAATCGTCGAGCTCTGCACCAAGGCGAAAATCATGTCGAAAACACAGCCGTTCCATCTGTTCCACCACCAGAAGACCCACGGACTGAATCTGTTCATGACCGTGCACGAGATGCAGGGCTACCTGTCCGAGCAGCGCAAGTCGCCCATTGCGATTTTTCTCAACATGTCTGGCGCTGCCGACGTTGGCGGGAAACAGCTTGCTCGAGAGCTTACTAAGCGGCACGAGCTGGACGCGGCGTTTTCCATCTCGCTGCTGCCCAACGAGAGTGCTCACGTGACGCTGCATTCCAAGTTTGCGTACACGCTGGACCGGCACGTGAGTCTGGACGCGCTCGCCAACTTCATCAACACCGAGGTGTCCAATCTGTACACGCTGTACCTGTCGCCTGCTAACCCCGAGATGGTCGAGAGCATTGTGCGGGGCAACGAGATGGTGGCGCAGCAGCTGGTTGATTTCGCCACGCGCCAAGCGTCCGCGCAGCCCGCCAAGCCCGCCGCCAAGGCCGCGCCGGGCAGAAGCATGATCGACGACGCCGCGCTGGTGGTTACCGGCGTGAGCAAGCCCGTGCAGGGCGTGCATGCCAAGCCGCCCTCGGTGCCTGCCAAGGATGCTGCCAAGCCGCCCAAGACGCCCAAGACCGCTGCCAAGCCGTCGCCGTCGCTCAAGTCGAAAAAGTCCGTCTTGTCGCTGCTTGGCAAGTCGCCCAAAAACAGCCCCAACCCCGAGCTCAACAGAAAAGACAGCATGTGGATGAAGCTCAAGGGCAAGCTCAAGTCGCCCAGCTTGAGAGAGGAGGATGAGGAGGCAGATGAGGACGTGGTGCCCAGTGGACGGGTGCCCGACGTGCCCCACAAGATCGACGTGCCTCCTCCCGTGCCTGTGGTGCCTCCGACAGGCGAGATGCACGGTCTGGGTATTTCTGCCAATGCCAAGACTCCCGAGATGGACGGAGCAGCGCAGTTTGGAGCCGCGGGTGAGACTCCTCGGCCGACTGTGGACAACGATCCCGAAGCCACTCCCAAGGTTGTTCGGCGCAAGAAGTCGTTTGCTGCGCTTCGACGCGGTATCCAGACCAACAGTGACGAGGAGGATGGTGGAGAAGATGTTGGAGATGAGCTGAATGATGTTGGATATGGAGACGTGGACAACCCCCGGATCAATTCGGAGTCCACTTACGGAGGCTCCACTGGAGAGTACGCCACAAGAGGCGCTTCTGGAGTTTCGGACGCCACCCGAGCAGTTTCGGGAGTGTCTTCCGATTACCGGGCCGCTTCGGATCCCGTTTCAGAGGCCACCAGAAACTTTTCCGGTATTCAGGGCGTCACTGGCGATCCTCGCGCAGCCGAGTCGTCACGTGCAGCTTCTGGAGCCTCTGGAATGCGGTCTGTTTCTCGTCCTCTGCCTGTTCCCAACGCCGACAGAACTCCCTCCACAGCCACAGCCATTTACTCTGGCAACGACACCTCCGCCTTCAACTCGAGTTCTGGCTACAACTCGAGCTCTGTGGCTGCAAACACCACTTCTTCTGGTGTCTATGACCCCACCGGAGTGTACTCCAACAATGGGGCTCTCCCTGATGCCAGTACCAGAGCTGTTTACAACAACTCTTCGGGATACAACTCTTCGGGATACAACACAACCAACCCCGTGGATGCTCTGGGAGTCTTTGGAGCCTCTGGTGCTGGTGCTGTTGGTACGGGCTCCATTGTTGTCACCGATTCTTCTGGTGTCGACTCCTCGGGTGTTACTACCGGTCAGCAGCCTGGAATCACCTCCAGCGGCTCGATTCGGCCCATCAAGAAGGATCCCAGCCATCCCGTCTTCGAGTCGAATCCCCCCATCCCCACATCCCATTCCCACTACTACACATACTCGGGATCGGAGTCCGAGGGCAACATCACTAACAACAACAACATCAACCAAAGACACACGTGGAACGACTCGTACGATTCGGAACTCATGGGCGGAGGAGGACACGGCCGCAACTTGTCTTCTTTGGAGAGCTTGGACTGCGGCGAATCACGTGACGCCAACGCTTCCCGCGCATCCCGAGACTCTCGCAACGACGTCAAGCTATTTGATTTCATCAAAACCAACCGGTCGTCCGCAGCTGATCCCGACGGAATCGACGACGTCAGCGAGTTCTCGTCGTTCCACTCCAGCGAGGAGTCGTCGTCACGTGGCAGCGAATTTGACGATTCTCGGCGGTTCGAGGACTCCCGGCGGTTCGACCAGAGCCGCGAGTTCATGGCCGAGTCACGTGACCAGTCGCGGGTGTACCCCTCGGCGCAGTCCCGTGACCAGTCGCAGTACTACGACCAGTCCCGTGACTTTATGGCCGATTCCACGTCGGATCTGCAGGCGGCTCGCAACTACCTGGCGTCGCGTGACTCGGACGAGTCGCGAGACTTCATGGTGGACCCGTCACGTGACATCCTGCCTCCCGGCACGTCACGTGACGATTCTGCTCGCCAGCTGCGGCACATGAAGTCGTCGTCCATGGCCCAGTTCAAGTATCCTCCTCCTCTTCCTCCCGTGGCTTCCGAGAGCAATGCGACCGAAGATGAGTTTTCCTCCTTTTCGTACCTTGCTGGCATTCTTCAGGGCAAGGTTGCTCTTGGAGAGGAGGATGGCAAGTCTTTGGAGACTGCGCATGCTCGACGGACGTCCAAGAGCGCTCGGGTGTACTCCCGAAACCCCGTGGACACTTCACAGGTACCTCAATCGGAGTCTTTCACCTCGTCCATCGAGAGTGGCTCGACCGGCGGAGCGCTGTATCCCGATTTGCGAGATTCGTCCATCATGTTTCTCGGCAAGTATGTGAGGGATCGGAGTCCGGTGAAGGGCCAGACCCGGGTCAAGAAGGAGTGGGTGGATGAGTATGAGTGAGGTTAGACGCGAGACGAATCAGTCGGGCCATCAGTACCGACCAAGACTGGAAGCCGGGCTATTCTAGTTAGAATAAGGACAATAGATAATAATAATAATAATGCATGTATTGATTTGATGTTTGTGCGGATTCAAAGATCCAGTGTACAAGTACGGTACTCAAACTGCTCAACCGAAAGTCGAACCTGCAGCACATAGGTTTAGCGAACTCTAAATTGTCTAAGTACGGAGCGTACCTGCCTGATGCAACTCACTGATATACTCTTGATCTCATCACCAGATATTGGCTACACCACAATGAAGTAAGTATGGGGGGTTTTGAAGAACTAAAGCGGCACCAGAAGCTAATGGAAACGAACACAAACCGCGGCTTTTGATTGGATACTTTTTTGGCGACATACACTGGACGAATGGAGTGTTTTAAGACGGGGTGTTTTACGACCGTTGTATCACATCATCCTGTGTCTGTGTCTGTGTCTGTGTCTGTGTCTGTGTTATTAGCATCATGTGTTCTGTCCTTCTTACTAACTCAGCGCGATACGCAAAACAACGCAAATCAACAACCAGGAACTGGCGGAGGGAACGTCCATCTCGGCGTCCTGGCACAATGACTACAATGACACTGCATACATCTACATTGGCGGTCTGGAATCCAAACTGACGGAAATGGACATTGCCACGGTGTTCTCTCAGTTCGGGAACCCCACCCACATCAAGCTGTCACGTGACCCCAAGACCGGCAAGTCCCGCGGCTTTGCCTGGCTCAAGTACGAGGACCAGAGAAGCACGGTCTTGGCCGTCGACAACTTCAACGGAGTGGAGCTGTTGGGGAGAACGGTGAGAGTGGATCACACGTACTACGAGTCACGTGATGAGGAGGGTGACGCCAAGGAGGTGGACATGTTGAACAAGGCCCGGGATCAGAGGCTTGGGGGAGGCGGTGGTGGTGATGACGATAAATCTCGTGGAGCTCGCTCACGTGATAATCGTGACAGTCGTTCGTCACGTGACAGACAGTCGCATCGTTCGTCACGTGACAAATCACGTGACAAATCGCCTGAGGCACGTGCGGGTCATGAACGGCGGTCCCATCACCGGTCTCGGCGGCCACGTGATGACAGGGAGGATGGATCTGACGAGGAAAGCAGCTCCAGGAGGTCACGTGATGAGGAGGGGCGCTCCCGGCGGTCACGTGACCAGGACAGAGACTCCCGACGCTCCCGACGGTCTCGTGATGACGGTTCACGTGAACGGCGTCGAAAGAGAAGTCGGAGGGATAGATCTCAAGAAGGGTCACGTGAGCGTGGTGGTGCAGATCCCAAACCACGTGAGTCGTCCAAGTCTCACAGCTCAGCCAACCAGGATCCTGATTTGGTGGATCCCATGGCTGCTTACTTTGCCGATAAGACTAAGTGACAGGAGTATTATAACACAATTGCATTAATCTATAGAGGATACGAGATGGAAACATCTACTGTGAGTCTGCTCAATCATGACATGGTGAAGTAAACGGAGTACCAGCAGAAACAATACTCGTAGCAACAATACTCTTGGTACAAACACTACACCAATGTGAGATCTATGGTTTTTAAGTCCTTCGGTCCAACATTAGCGGTTGTGAAGGGGATATTGGGGTTTTAATCAAAACCTGAGACTCCTACAAGAACTATTGCTTACTTTTTGCTCCTTTCCGAAGCTCCCTGTATTTGTTACGATTTATTTGTATTTTTTGTATTTTTCATATTTTTGTAATGTTCCAATGGTGTAAGTAATTTGTCGTAAAAAACACTCTTCTAGGCTCCGTTAAAAAACATGAACTTGTACTACAGTACAGTAATAAGACTGCTCCATGTAATTATCTCGAGTCGAATCCCTCACATAATTCATGTAGCCTAGACACAGGTTTTCTGCTCCGTCGCTTCGAGGAGCCTCGACGGTGTTGACAGTTGCTGATTCCAGATCGATTGAGATGTACATCAAATACAGTCTTCCAATTCTTAGTCTTGAAATAAATATATTCATACAACCACGCCCACAGCCACACCAAAATACTATACATTAAATACAATCTCTAACTCTTGTCTTCCTCCTTGGCCTTGTCTTCCTCCTTGACCTTGTCACTCTTTTTGTCCTCCTTGACATCCTTGACATCCTTCTTCTTCTTACCCTGGGTCTTGCTATGCTTCACCACCTCCAGAGCAGGAGTGGGGGGCTTGGAACCGACCGGATCCTTGTGGAAAATCACCAGACGGAAATAATCCACCATCTTGGGAATCACCAGCTCCAGCCCCTCCAATCGTCGCAAATAGTACCGAGCCTCATCCGCAGAAATATCGCTGGTTTTGGGATCCTGGTTTCGAATCACCTGCGTCGTGAGCTTCTCCTGAACCTCGCTGGCCTTCTGGATCACGTGCTGCAACAGCACCACCTCCGGACACTGCAGTGGCAGCCAATGCGACTGCTGAAACACCTCCTCTATCTCCTCCAGACTGGGCTTGTAGTCCTTCCACTGCGTGGGCACGTGGCTGTCGCAAATGTGGCAGATGAACTCCTCCTGCGACCGTGTCTTGACTCCAGCGTTCTTCAAACACTTGGAATGGTACCATTCAGCGCACTTGTCGCATCCCACCATGACTCCGGACTCTCGCTGACGACAGAAACAAAAGAGCTTGGACTCGGACGCCTCCAACGGTTCTCCCTTTTCTTCGGCAGCCAGAGCCTTGACGTCTCGCTCGTAGGTGTCCTCTTCCGAACAACAGAGGCTGAGAGACTTGTAGATGGACTTGAGACGCGTCATCATGGCCCGGTTGGCGCCCGAACGACGGTAAAAGGTCGCCTTGCCCCGCTTGAGCCACTCCTCGTTCGTCTTCATGCACGTGAGAAGCGTGGGAAGAGACACGTCATCTTCAGCCTCCGCCAAAGCAAGCAGCTCCGCAGCAGCCTTGAGATCCGGACGCTTGTCCACAGACTCGCTGCCCAGCTGAATGCACATTTCCGAGTAGTCGATGGACAAAGACCCGTCTCCAGCCGTTTCCAGCTCGGTGGACTCCTCCAGAGCAGCAGCGGTATCCACGGGCTTGTGAGACGGCAGATGAGAAGCTGGTCGAGGAATAATTTTCGCAGCAGCAAGAGGATCGGCCACAAACATTGTGGGGATGGAAATCTCCGGAGGCTCAATATGTGCCACCAGATGCATCTCCACATGCGTGTCTTCCGTGTCGGCGGTTCCCGTACTAGGAGAAGTGGATCGTGTCTCTGTGGAATCCTCCACCACTACCACCTCCTCCTTTCGCAGCGGCTCCTCCTTTCGCAGCGGCTCCTCCTTTCGCAGCGGCTCCTCCTTAACCTCCTGCTCCTCCTCCTTCACATCCACGTCCAACAGATGAATGTTCTTCTCCTTGGGCTTGAGAGGAGGCACGTACTTGGGTCCCTGGTTGATGACATGCTGCAGATGGGCCATGAGCTCGCGGTAGGCCACCTCGGACATGTTGAACCCCATCAGATCGCCCTCGCGCAAAGTGCTCTGGATCGTCTCGGCACTCGCCCGATCAATCAGACCAAGAGCCTTCTCGCACCATCGCAGCTTGGTGCACAGCTGGTAGAGCTGGTCGGCATAGGGGATGGCCACAGAAGCATGTCTGACCTCGTGAACAAGCCGAATGTACTCAATGGGAGTGTACGTGCAGCTGGGGTCGTGCAAAGCGTACTGCACGTCTGAAGCCAGCTGCTCCAGGTTCCGCAAACACTCAAAGAAGTCGTCGGCTTCCGTGCACGAAAACGGCATCTTGTTGTATCCATCCACCAGCAGCGTAAGTTCCTCTCGAGCGACTTGTGGGACCTCGGGCTCCTTGTCCACAGGCCCCTCGCGGTCTTTTCGATCGTAGGAGCGTTTGCCCTGGTCCAAAAACGCCCGTGCTCGTGTAACCCAGTGTTCACCAGTGGCCACAAACTGATGCAAGTAGTACAACTCGGTCATATTGGGGTTGACGTTTTGGCCGTCATACAGCAGCTCTCGACAATGGAGCAGCGAAGGAGCAGGAGACTCCATGGTCTCTTCAAGACGACTTAGCCACGACATTTCGCCGTAGTCCTCGGTCCGCATAATGTACCTGCACGTCTCGTACATGCGGTCGAGCTCCTTGTCGGAGATGAGAATCTTGAGAGTTTTCTTCTGCTTCTTGACAGACGCGTCCTGAGCAGACCCCAGAGAGTAGGTCGTCTCCCACGGTCCAATCTCATCGTCGGAAAGCACAGAGACGTAGGAAAAGACGAGGGGCTGCAGAGTGTTGTCGCAGAAGACCAGCTCGTCCTCGGAGGGCTCCACTTTCTCTTCGGGAACACCTCCGCTGTCTCTCAACCTCCTTCGCAGGTTTCGCTCGCGCTCAATCACGCTAGCAAAAGGAGCTGCAGTCGCCTGTTTCTCGCACAGACGGCCTCTTTTGGCAATGTTCAACAGCACCCGCTCGTACGAAAACGCCGGCAGCTGACCATGCTTGGCGTACAACGACGCACACTCCTGCGCAGGTCCGTCGAGCCAGGAAAGAGGACACAGATTGACGCTTTCGCTCATGTTGAAGCCGTGGCAGAAATGCGACCGGTACGACTGCGGGAACGACAGCACGTACTCGCCGGGTCGCTGGTCGCAAATGTACACGTCGATGCCCTCATCGCGAAGCACCTGGGGCGAAATCATCAGATCGGGCTCCAGAAGAAACTTGGACCCGATTTTCTGCCGCCCGCCCTTTTCAATGTAGCTCTCAATCAGCTTCTGGAACTTGTGGTAGTGCGCCGGCGACACGGAGTACCACGTGCGGGTGCTGCCGAAATGCATGTAGTCCAGCGACCACAGCATCATGTCTTCCACGGCCCACGCCTGGGTCGAAAACATCATGCCCACGTGCAACCAGGGCATGGTGATCTGCAAAGCGGCCGAGTCGTCCACGTACTGAAACATGCCGTCACGCATATGGGGCGCCACGTTGAGATTCCACTGGTCGTTGACGTTGCTCAGCGAGTTCTGCTCGGGCATGGCGTTGGTGGACCCGTGGACGGCGGAGTGGATGTTGCTTCCGTACTCGACCTCCACTGCGAGCTCGGCGTTGCCCAGAGCCTCCCAGTACTCGTTTTCCACAAAGTTCTCGCCATCCTGGCCCGTGGGTTTATCGCGGGTGTTCAGATAGCTTTCGTCAAACCGCTCGCACTTTTGCTGAAACTGCCGCAGGTTGTAGGAGGCTGCGTTTTTCGAGTCTGCGGGGGTGAGTTCGATCCCTGAGTAGCCCACCTTGTGGGGAACTCTCGAGCTCTGGGCGGCAAACTCGTCAATCTCGTCGTCCATGGACGCAGATAGAGACACATCGTAGGGCTGATACTTGCCTTCTCTGAGCAGTAGCAGGTTCGAACCTACGACGGGAGCGTTGCGCTGGTCGACGGCAGACGATTTTTTCGCGGCAGCAACGCCCGCAAGAGCGCTGGCAGACGACAGCTCGTAGTTGGCCAAGGGCATCACGGGCCGGTACTTTTTGGGGCCCTGGCTGCTTTCCAGGTACTGGTCGAACGGATGCAGAATCTTCTGGTACGACGACTTGAGCGACGTGCTGAGCGACGTCATGATTTTGCCGCTGTAGCCCAGCTCGCGCCCCACCTGGGCCCACAGCTTGCGGCGGCACACCTCGACAAAGCCTCCGCGCAGGTGCACGCAGTGGTAGAGGTGGTACACGTCGATGGGCCGCTTGTCGATGCTGGGGAGCTTGAAAATTGGCGTCTTGTGCTTGAGATGGAACTGGAACAGGTCATTGAGAAAGCTCTGTTCGGCCGAGTGACCTTGTAGGGACGAGTTGAGGTCCTGTCGACGGGTTTTGAACCAAAACATCTGAGTTAGCGGGGGAAGAAAATGGAAAATGAATAATCAGAGAATGAAGAAAATGAAGAAAAAACCAGAAAAACACAGCAAACGACAACAAAAAGCATCATGACCATCAGTGGTATACCAGCAGTTTACCAGCATTGTATCAGACTCGTATCTTGCTGTAGCTACTCCGTGAAATAGATAGCACTGTTGGGCGTCACTCAGTCGCTTTGACCATACTCGCTTCGCTCGTATAGTCATTCGCATACTCACTTCAGTATCCAATCGGAAAGGAATTTTGTAGGCCTCGGGAGGCACGATTTTGACCATGCCGTACTTGCCATAGTACTTGTGCAGCATCTCCATGTACTTGGGCCGGTTCTCATAGTCCTCCATCGTCGGATACACCGTCGGAATGTGTTCCAGCTTGAACCTGTCGTTTCGGATCGACGCGTAGCCGCCCTCATACTGCTGTCGTGTCGTGACTCTGCTGTCGACAGACCCCATATCCAGTGGCGGGTTGGCACGTGATCTGCTCTGGGGGTATAGGAACGGGTTGTGCGGTGGCTGTGGTGGCTGTGGCGGATGTGGCGGTTGTGGTGATTGAGACGGCTGATCATTGTACGCAAACGCCACGTGGTTGTTGTGGTTGTGATTCTGTGTCTGTGTCTGTGTCTGTGTCTGTGACTGTGTCTGTGTCGTTGCCTGCGTGGTGGCATGACCATTACGCTGATCCACTCGGGCGACCTTTGTGGGCGTTTGTGCTGGTTCGTCGAGGGGCCGTTTCTGAGGCACGGAGGAGCTAGACGAGGAAGGCGATGGAGGCGACGGTTGGGTCTCGTGAGTCGAGCTAGCACTCTTGCCTTGAGTCTCTGTCTCCTGAGAATCCAGCATCGGATCGATCTGTGGAGTACTTATACTGGCCGTGGTGGTGGAGGCGGAGATGTCAACACTGGGCTCCTGTGGCGTACTTGTACTGTCTGTGGGCTTCTGTGTTGTCGACTTTGTGGTACTGGTCTCAGGTGTCAAGTTTGTAGTACCAGGCTCCTGTGTCGTGCTGCTGGTCATGTCCTGAGGCTTCTGTGTCTTGGTCAAGTGAGGATCGATGCTCGACTGCTTGGACGAATCTGCGGGCCGCTCGTCGACGCGGTTCATGCTGGTAAAGCCGCTCATGGTGCAAGGGCCAGATCTGTAGACCGCTGATGTGGAAGACAAGTGCCAGATTATAAGATTTTCCACATGCCGTCCGTCTGGGGGAAGCACAGGAAGGGGGAGGCTTGAGATGGTGTTGGAGAAGAGCTAGAGAAATAAGAAATATATGGTTGGACTCGTGTGAGCGTGTAGATTTAGATAAAGGTGGGTTTTCCGTGTTTTGACCACTTTTACGCTTTCCACCAAACTACTCCATGCACCCTCAGCATGTCCCATATATTTTGAGACTTATTCATCACGCTCACCGAAGGTAGATTTGGCAGTGCACGGAGAGACGTAAAAAATCGAAACCTTGTTTGAGGTAGGTTTAATGGGGATTATTGGAAAAAAGAGAATAATCGGATTAATTCAGATTACTTGTAATTCGCATTTATTCATATGCCACAGTTTAGGACCAAAGTTATAAGATTTCAAAATGATTCAACATCAATTTGTCGTTGATTATTCAAGGACCAAAAATTTGACACACATTCTGCGAAAGCAACACATGCTCATATATCCTTGCCATAAAAGCGCCATTATATGTTGCCATGACAGCCATCAGTGATGGAACTTTCTGAGCGTGTCTCGTTCTCTCGACAAACAGTAACGTACTTGTACCCTTTTCGGAATGTGCCATTATTGTACTTGAGCGATCTGAGTCACACTCTTATAATTTCTTTTGTCAGCAGCCTCCCCGTTCCATGCTACAATAATATATAATTGGTAAGTACTTTATGTCGAGGTATTGGAAGACGTTCAGAGCATTCAA
Organism: Yarrowia deformans; assembly: GCA_900519085.1. Lineage (NCBI taxonomy): Eukaryota > Fungi > Ascomycota > Dipodascomycetes > Dipodascales > Yarrowia > Yarrowia deformans. The sequence continues at coordinate 304,779 of ULGY01000016.1, read as the reverse complement.
ATGAGGATCTGGCAGACCAGTCTCGCAAATAGAAGCCAGCAGTATACGGGGTTAGCTGGTAACACCACTCGCCCAGCCATGGTTGCGCTAATGGTTGCGCTCACCATGCCTCCGCCCACATAACCACTCGCCCAACCATTCGCTGCGCTCATGGCTGCGCTCATGGCTGCGCTCCTGGCTACGTGAACTTCCCCACCTGCCTCTGAGCATTCTTCAACCTCGTTCCAGTCAACTCCACCTCTCCGTTCAGCTCGTCCAGCTGCTCGTTCTGCAGATCCACCTCCTGCCGGATCGCCTCTCCCAGCTCCTTCTGTCGCTGAATCGTGCCCAGCATCTGTCTCAGGCTCTCATCTTGTTCCTGGAACGAGTCTTTCTGCAGCTGTACCAGCCCGGTGTTATTGAGCTCTCTGGTCTTGTCGGTTTCGCCCAAAACGCGTCCTCTGCGTCCGGTGCCGCGCTGGCTGCTGCGCATGGTCCCCGTGAGAGGCGTGGAGGCTCCCGAAGACGACTCGGAGCCCGTCTGAGCACTCAACTGCGTCACCACCTGTTTCAACAGCTTCTGGAGATCCATGAGCTGGGTCCGTTTTCGCCGATGCTCATTATCAGACGTCTTCTCTCCGAGTGCGCTCGGCTCGTTCAGCGACTTTTCCAGCTGAGCATACCGAGTCTGAGCAGTCAGAACCAGCTTCTGATTCTCGTACCGCTCAGCCGTACCTGCCACCACGTTGCTTCGAGCAGTCTTGAGCATCTGGGAGATACTAGCGACCTGCTCGTCCCACGACGCTGCGGTTATAGCTCCAGAGCCTCCTCCAGCTCCTCCCTTGGAAGAAGGCCCCACCTTTTGTAGCTGCAAAAACTCGAGAAGAGCTGCCGACGAGTAAAAATGGGGAATCTTGACCAGCCGACGCAAAAAGACCTCCAGGCCTCGTCGCCGGTCGTCCAGAAACTCGACGTTTTTGCTCTTGAACCACGATTTGGGTGGAAGAGCCACCTCTACCGTACGTCCAACCTCGTCTTCCAATTGCGTGACCAGAGCCACAAAGTCTGAGTACCGCTTGGTCAGGGTGTACTTGTTTTCGTCGCCACGGTGACGCACGTCGCCCCCTCCTTCCAAATCCACCTGCACCGTGAAACTCGTTGGAGAAGAAACTGTGTATGTCGGTATTGAGATGTCCATGTTGTTTGTTGTGGTGGCGGACAGATGTTGGTGTGGTGCACCTTGGTGCATGAACATGCATGTTCAGCTATTTTGGTATGCAGATGGCTTTTCGCGAGAAGATTTTTGGTAGTTAACAGAATGCACCAGGGAGTGTTTAGATGTATATAAAAAGAGAATTGGGGGCTTCTTCGGGTTGACGGTAATGGGCAGTATCTGTTTGGGTCACGTGATGTCAAAATTGCGGGAGTTAAGCGTGTTTTGTTGAGAGATAGTTGTGCACCAAGGTAGACGATATGAAAAACGCCATGAGAGACAGTCAGGTGATCTTAGACGGTTTTGAGTAGTTGAATCTCCTCGTAGCCCCGTCTTTGCTCTTATTGCTCTCTCACCCATCTCAACTTGTACACTCGTTGCGCCTTCAGAAATCACCCAGTAAATTCAACTAAACACCTAGTAAAGTCAACTAAACTACAAAGCAAAGCTAACCAGGGAACAAGTTGCACAACGCCCATACACCTATCTAACCGACTCACGTGACCGCAAATCTCCCTCGCTTGCTCCCAATCGCAGCTTGGATACATATACAAGCGGGTGTATAACTTTGTGTAACGACTTTACGACTGAACCACACCGCAACTAAGCGACCAAGCCAAGTAACCGCCACAACCCAAGAAGATACCGAATAACTGCCACAAAAGCACCGCCACGAAACCAATACCAAGAGCAACACCAACAATGCGACCATTCACCCGCGTCACACCTCTTTTGAACACGTCATCACGTTCTCTACTTTCCCGCTTTACGTCACAACGCTCTCCTCTAATCATCCCAGTCCATGCAAAGTCAAACTTTTTCTCAACCTCACGACCACGTTCACAACTCTCTTCCAAACCGCACAAAATGAGCACTCTCGCCCCCATCGTCATCTCGGGCCCCAGTGGCACCGGCAAGTCCACTCTTCTCAAGCGACTGTTGGCCGAGTACCCCGACCGATTCGGCTTTTCCATCTCCTACACCACCCGAAAGCCCCGAGACGGCGAGGTCGACGGAAAGGACTACAACTTTGTGACGGTGGACCAGTTCAAGCAGCTGATTGAGGACGGCGCGTTCATCGAGTGGGCGCAGTTTGGAGGCAACTACTACGGAACCGCCGTCGAGGGCGTCAAGAAGGTGGCCGAGAAAAACCAGCAGTGCATTCTCGACATTGATATGCAGGGAGTCAAGGCCGTCAAAACCTCGGATCTCCAGGCCCGATACCTGTTTGTGGCACCTCCGTCCATCGAGGAGCTGAGATCTCGACTCACCGGCCGAGGAACCGAGACCGACGAGTCGCTGGAGAAGCGTCTGGCTGCTGCCGAGGGAGAGCTCGCCTACTCCAAGGAGCCCGGAGCCCACGATCTCGTCATCGTCAACGATGATCTCGAGAAAGCCTACAAGCAGTTCAAGGGATTTATTGTTGGAGAGTAAACGTGACGAGCTGCGCAGCAGTGAGTCATGTCATTTGGTCACTTTCACGATCAGAGGAAGCACCAGTGCTCAGCGGTGAGTCAAGCTCATTTGATCAGTTTCTTGATCAACATTTTTATTTGTATAATACAAAACATTACCATAGACCGATCCTGTCGCATGTATTACAATTCTCTTTGTCATTTTTTCGTACCGAATTTATTCGAATTCTCACAAATTGTTCTGATTATCGCGAATTAATCTAAATCAATTCGGATTTAAATTCGTTTTCGTGTCACCCCTATTGATTAAGGTTAAGGGTTAGGGTATAACCCAAACAGGTCTGGTTCAGGTTAGGGTTCACCAGCTGCCTCCGCCACAAGTCTATTCGTTCCAGCCACGACACCAGCCACAAGACTACATAAAGCACTATAATGACAGAGATGATAGAGAGTTGGAGATGGAGCAACACAGTAGAATATCGCTTGCAAACATTTGGGAGCAAAAAAAAAGACGTTTGTGTAGGGACAGAATAACTTGCTCATTCCCCAGAAACGTTAGTCCTCTCCCACTCTCCCCTGCTGCCCCCAAATGTCTCCACTTTTGTGTTATAAATTTTCCCATTCAACTCACCCACCCAACTTTTACCACTCCACACACCACACCACACATAACCACACAACACAACATGTCCGATCTTCCTTCCAGTTTCGATAACGGCAACAGCGTTGAGTGAGTAAGAGAGCGAGTTTGGAGGGGCGGGGGAGGACGGTATCTATACTGGGGAATGGGTGGCAAATTGCTGGGGTTGTGTCACAGACGAGGTGGTGCCAGAGAGACTAGAATGGGGTGGTCCAAGAAGGACTCTCGGTGACACAGGTGAGGTGACGAGGGATGAGGACGCTGTGTCACATTGACTGCTTCATGATGGGTGTTCACGGCGGAGTTGCTCTTGTCTAGAGGAGGTGTCTGTTTCAGCAATCTTGGGGGTTTGGTAGTCTGTCGAAGATAGGGATGAGGGTGCTCTGAATGCTGGTGATTGTGTTACTTGGTGAGCGTGCCAGCATTGCACACTGGTCCAGCATCTGACAATCCTTCTGACGCCGAATGCTGCGTTTACCTGACTGCTCATCTGAACTCTTCTGGCTCATCCACATTCACCTGTGCCAATGTTTCGACGTCTTACTCAATTTACACCTTCTTGTTCTCCACTCCATGATACTGTTACTTGCTTATGGTATCTGGGCTGGGGTTCTTGTGATGCCCTGGTTCCCCCATGGGTCTGTTCGACCATCGATCTGTTCGGCCATCGAGTCTTTCGACTATCGATGAGGTCGACTACTGGGTCCGTTCGACACCTGCGACCTCTTACTTCCGTGTGCTAACCCAGCGAAAACGAAAAGTCTCCCGGATACTACAAGATCATCGACCGATGCAAGGAGCAGCCTCTCGTCCCTCTGGGATGTGTGGCCACCTGCGGAGCTCTGATTCTGTCTGCCCGAGCTCTGCGAGTCGGTAACAAGCGTCAAGCCAACCGAATGTTTTTTGCCCGAGTGGCGTTCCAGGGTCTGACCGTGGCCGCGCTGATTGGAGGAGCCATGTACTACGGCCAGGACCCCAAGCAGAAGCTGGAGCAGAAGGAGCGGGAGAAGATGCTTGCTCGACACCGAGAGAAGCTGTGGATCGAGGAGCTCGAGCGACGAGACATGGAGGTCCAGGAGCGACGAAAGCGAGCCGCTTCTTTCCGACAGCAGGAGGAGGAGAAGTAGGTGGAGCAGGAGAGTTTCGAGGTATCGAATGGTACCAGTTTAGTTTGTGTATATAGTTAACGTCATTTTGAGGACTGGTGGGGCACAAGCCGAGGGAAGCTACAGCACTGTAGGCAGTTTAACAATGACAACCATTTTCACGACTCATCAACATGCTTATAAGGTCGTCAGGATGTTAGAAAGCCGACAGCCCTTTTCTGTTAAAACACATAAGCGGCTATACCAATAGAACTCCTCCACTTCAGCTTACCTCGCTGTGTGTAAGAGTTGGCATGGAGAACTGCTCTGTGGTATCGATTGTAGACATACAACAGATGGTATACAATGACCATCTACTTGTACCGATGCTCTTTCAACACACCACAGAGTGTACTCATTCGAGACTACTGTATCTAACAGCTCTCCCTGTTACTGACGAATTCATGGGGTACGACGTACAAGTAGCTCAGTATGACACAAGCTTACAATCTCTCACGACAGCATGGAACCAACTGATCTGATAGCTCATCGTGGTTATTCAAAACCACCTGTAGTAGTCCGAACTCCTGTGTTCCATGATCCTGTTACACCTTCAATTACCTCCTGCTCCTCACTCACTGCTGCCTCACTCGTTTGCTCCGCTCACTCGTTCGTACGCTGTTCGTTCGTCAATCAATCATACCTTATGCTATGTACATTTTGCGTGGTTAGACGGGCCGCTGGAACGTGTCAGCCCCGTCTACCGTCTCAGATCCTCCTCCACTACTTCTTCTCCTCTGCAGCCTTCCACTCGGACTCCCAAATCTTGGTAGGGGGAGTCTCGGTGGGGACACGCATCTCAATGGGGAACTTGTTGCCCTTGACTCGCAGCACGGCCGCGTTGAACAGAAAGCCGTCCACCTGTCGCAGCTCCTCGCACGTGTCTTGCAGCATCTGGTACTGCTGTTTGTGTTGCTGCTCCCGGGCCAGCTTCTCGGCCAGCCGCTCCTCTCGCCACGCCACCTGCACGATTCGGTGTCGAATCAGATCCTCCTGGCTGAGCTCCAGCTTCTTGGGGGCCATTCGCTTGGGCGACATGGCGGACATTTGGTTGACGAGCTTTCGGGCTCCGGGGTCCAGGTCGCCGGCGGCCTTGGTTCGCTTGGTTCGCAGCGCCAGCCGGGGCACCTGCCGGGCCACAGAGGTCGTTCGCACGGTTCGCAACATGTTTTTTGTGTGTGTGGTGTTGGTGTGGAGTCTTTCAGATCAGGGATTTTTTCAGCCAGCGAAGATACTGTACTTGCAGCAGTCGTCAGTTCGATTTGGGGTTGTTGCAGTTTAGTCAAATAAGGTTTGTGATGGTCGAGTAGTCACTCAGAGCTGCATAGGGTGTGTAATACAATAAATAATCTACGGAGTACTCTTTCGAGTCATGAATCAGCTATTAATCAGCCATCTTGAGATGATGGTCAGCTTCTGTATGCGTCTTGCGCCCCTCGTCGCTACGCTCCTCGGGGCTGCTACATTACAATAAATAATCTACTTCTTTCTAGTAATAAATATCGAGCTGGGTTTCTGTCTCCGGGGAGGAGGAGGAGAAGCTCGTGTTAGTGGTGGTACAGGCGGCACAGGCGGCGCGTTGGTGGTCGGTAGGGGCGGAGAAACTTGGCCGGTGATTGGCGGAGGCGATTGTGGCGGAGTAGTGGAAGTGATCACCGGTGCAGTTTCTGGCGGCGGTGGTGGTCCGCGTCGAAAGATACCCATATCTGTTCTCTGCACCTTTGTGGGCGAAGCACTTCCACTGGAGTGTCCGCCGTTTCCGTTTCCGTTGCCGTTTGTGGTTGTTTTCGGCATCGGAGTAGGTCGTTTCAATGGTCGTTTCAACGACGTTGTGCTCATGGCTTCAACAGGAACGGGAATGGAAGAAATGCGAGGGTCAGAATTGAAGCCACCGTTGACTCGTACAGTCTCACGTGGTGCTGAAGGAGGGAGAGTGGAGGGAGCTGATGGGTCACGTGGCTGGTTCCTGTTTGTGCGGTCGAAAAAGGACTTGCGGTTCGTCTCCAGAAACGTCGGGTTACTGGGAGAGAACATGCTGCCCTTGGAGCGCATCTCCAACCTCAAGCGGCCCACAACAGACGACTTGGCGCGCTGAATGTACTGCCTTCTCTGGGACGACTCTGCTCGAGGATCCACGTCCAGCTGAGTAATCATGATTTCCGACTTGCGTTGTTGTTCTCGCGCAATGTTTCGTTTCAGTCGATTGCTGCTTTCTCTCAGACGCGCCTCCTTTTCCTCCTGGTAGCGCAGATACGTTTCCTTGAACTTCTTTTTCGGTAACGGGCGGTCGGAAAAGTCGCGGCTGATGAAGTGTTTCCAAACCGGCTCCGAGTCGCGAGAAATGTGTGGTGAGATGGACTCAATGTGTAGCATTTGTCGGCATTTGAACTTGCGCAAAATCGGTTCGACTAGGTGGTAGGGGGTATCGCCGATATCTTGGATTTCTGGGTTAGTACATTGGAAGCATTGAAAACGAGTGGCCGAAGGTCACTAGTGAACAACAACAGATGGGTGCGTGAGCGGACTGATAGAGCGGTGTTGAGAAGTTCAAACTGATGCCCAGATGCCCCAGACAGTTCACAGGCTATGAACAGGTGTCTATTGCAGAGGATTGAACAGCTGAACGCTTGAGCTTCAAAAGTGAACACTCACAGCCAGACGTGAGATAGACAACTTGGGCTCATGTACTCGATACACAGACTTAGTCAGCGACTGTGAGATGTCGCAGAGCGTGCCGCTTTGTCGATATCATCACGAAGAGCCACTTGAACGCCTGAACCACGTCACAGAGCGCATGTCAGTCAAACCTCACAACTGGTATCTCAAAAGCTGGAATCGATGCAGGGACAAGACCGTGTCACAAACGATAGAGTAGATGTTGCCCATCGGCTCTGAACAAATAATCGACCATCCACACCCCCCCACCCAGTCATAGGCCCAAAGGTTAACCAAATCGTGTCGAACCCGGCCCCCTGACACCAGATGTATAATAATGACGTGTCCATAGAGGCTGATTGAATCAAAAGAGACCACAAAGTGACCCCATGTTGTTCACCACGGCACAAACCCTCACCTCCACTCCTGCCTATTTGTGTTCGCCACCATACTCACGATGACTATGCCTCTGGCATGTTTTGCGGGCCAGCTCGACCAGGGAAGGGACTCCCCGTGAAGACCGAGCTTCCAGCTCCGATAACGACTGCATGGGATGTGTGTTTGCAGCCTCGAAATTGTGTTTGGCGAGATATAGAGGATTTCAAGTCGATTCGGTCTGGTGCCTAGGTCTCCTCAGCCAGATATAAATATGCGCCTTAGAGTTTGCACGTGACGCAATCAAAACATGGTGAGAGGGCAAGATCTCAAAAGTCGGAATAAGAAGTTCCATAGAGTCTGGGAAAAATGGATAACTAGTCACAAATCATGTTTGGTAGATCCAGATTTTCTCAGATTTCTCAGAATTTTATTGAACATTTCACAGCTCGACCGCCCAACACACCTCATGATCGCTATCGACGGTTGCTGCAGCAAGGGGAAATTAATGTGCATTTAAGGCGTATTTGAAGGTGTTTATTTTTGGAAAATACGTAACAATGCGGATAATTCGTGTGAGTCTCAGATAGACACGAATAGCACAAATTGGCCGTGGCAGATTTGACGGAATAGACTTATCTACTTTCATATATTTTCAGAGAGCCGTTTACTAGACAATCCCCGTAATGCCGCTTACTCAGATGGTAGTGGTTATGATTGTGGAGAAATGCGCTTCAAAGATGGACCTTTGCTGACAAGTCAGCCACCTATAATTATCTCTTTGGCTGTGCGAATGCTATAGCGCGTTCGGTAGCTCTTCAATAATTACAAGTACTGCGTTCATGATAGTTACGAGTTTGGTTGAGTTTATTGGTAAAATTTCGAAGGACTTTTCAGGGCCAGCATGTCGACAGATACACATGAGAAAGACTCCTATCAGACCCTTCTGAATTACCTAGATGTCTGTAAGTACACAGCTACCCAGACTAGTGTACATTTTTGAGGTAAACATCGTCATGACAACGTCGACATATCCGATAGGGGATTCTTTCAATGACAAGCCTGTGAATAGTGTGTACTTATCTATTTAACACTTAGACTGCTCCAGACAGACGGTCGCCCAGCCTTGTCTCCACAGTTTCATACCCTTGGTAAGCCTTTTACATCTCTCTCAATGTCGATCAGCATTTATTTGAGTATATTTACCAGACTTGGCTGAATGCAAACCTATTTACTTAACCCATTACCTAACCTCTTGGTGGTGATTGGGATGGAGTTACAACGTCGAATCTCATGGTGAATGCAACACTATTACGTTTCTGAGTCGTGATAAGCAAGTCCTGGCTTCAAAATCAGAAAGTCCGCAACGTAGCTTGTACTGCATCTTAATAGAAAGCACTTCTTAGAAACTCGTCCTCGTACCCAAACTCCTTGCAAGAAATGCTAATATCAACGAATGCTTCATCCAAGTCTTGCTTGTTCTACGTCATAAGTCATCCGTAGTGGGCTACAAGTAGCCTTTAAACCCATCTCGAAGCAGCCTACTGTCTCACGCTAACAAGGGGACCCAGAGGGAGCCCAAAGGGGATACCGCTGGGTGCAGCAGGAGTCTGCTGGGTGAAAATGTCTTGCTCAACAGTGTTGGTACTGTACGGAGTAGTACCACCCGGGAAGACTGTATGGTGGTACATACTGTACTCTCGCTACCTCCCATTCTCCAATCATCAGAGACCACTCACCATCGACAGCTGCAGCATCTCATGAATACACACGCCGTAATACCAAACGCGCTACCGTTGGAATGTTTCACCTTTCAGGGTTCAAATGGACGTCCCGGATAGTCCGGTTTGCTCCGGCTGACTGGTAATACAGCTACTGTAGAGAGGATTCGTATTGAGGTCTTTGTGTGTTTACAGCTACAGTTAGTTCCATCTGTCAGTGTCACCTACAAGTAGAACACGCCAGTGCCATTCACGGCATTACAACCTCCTCCCGCAGCTCCAGCGGAACCCGATTAGGAAGCCTTGACGAGACCAGGTCCCCGAGTTTAGGAACTGCGGGGAAGAAGATAATGTTGCGGAGGCACTGGGTTTATGCACAGGCGGACGAGAGTTGGAACTGTGAACTTGTAGGACAATTTGCAAATGACGTCAGCTGGAAAAGAAGATGTTTTGGACCTTTCTTCGAGGTTTCCTCACATGTATCTGGACCCTTCTGTCTAGGCCAGTGGTTCTCTCCACCCCCATCCCGCCAAGACAGGTATGCAGGCTTCAGGTGTTTTTTTGCATATGCGCACAGAAGCCAAGCCTTACACGGCTTTGTTCGACGAATGTTTCATTTCCGCCGAGTCTAACCTTTGACCAAACAAGGGAATGACATCCAAAATGATTTCCGGGGTTTAGGGTGGAAGTGTGGTGGTAGAATCGCTGTATTGAAGGCCAAAGAACAGTTTTTCAAGTGATGCTGCTTTCCAGTAAACACTGCTAAAGGGACTGCCTCCCTCCCATAGACTCGTATTACCCCAGATAACTCAGAGAAGGTCGTGAAGTAAGCCATTGATCGTCGCTGTGTTTAATGTAAACTTACTGGCGCCGTATGTACGTATGTACGGTTGAGTGCGCTGTCTCTCGTGTATGTAAAAGCGGTTGCCACTCGTTATCCTCCAAGCAGCATCATCCTTACTGTAGATCATCTCATCACACTAAACCAGGGACGCTCTAGCCACGTTGAGAAACCACAACACCCAGTATTATTATTATGATACCTGGAGCTACGTCATCTCAGCATCGGCGTATTGCACACTGACTTTGTCAACATCTCTAATACCAACAGAGTTCCTCAGCCTACCGATACACACCCTCTTTCCTACGTCATCTGCCGGTACTCTCAAAAAGGGATCCGTAACTTTGCAAACAAACTGATACAAGACGGATTTCGACGTTTTATGAAGTGGTGCATTGTTTGTCGCGTGGCTTTTACAACGTCTGCTGTTGAAAGCACACTTAAGCCCTAGAACCCTTCACACTCTTCGTTTCTTACACCAAAATTCACCGCCTCTTTCTTCCTTTCTTCCTCTTGTCCTTAGGTCACGTTTGCCCATACGCGCGTCCTAAAAGAGAAGCCGCGAAAGGCAGTACCTTGCACGAGGATAGAATTCGGAAGAACTCTCCTCGCAGATCAAGAAAGAGGGAGCAGTATATAATGGGGTGGTAGGGATTCCGTGTTTCCTCTTCCAACACGTTCTCGCGTCATTAATCTTCTCTTCACCTCAAGATCAATTTTACGCGCGTCATACAAACATCAACATGAAACTACAAGTGCCAGCCTTTGCGCGCTCCTCATCTGAGGTGAAAACTTCATTCATGGGAGCCCGGGGCCAAAAACTCCACAACATCGTGGCAGCTGTTGCTGGAATGGGCTTCCTGCTGTTTGGATACGATCAGGGAGTCATGGGAGGTCTTCTGACTCTCGACACCTTCATCCAACAGTTTCCCAAAATGGACACCTCCGACTACCTGCCTCCACAGGTCAAGACTTTCAACACTACTATCCAGGGCACAGCTGTGGGCATCTACGAAATTGGATGTATGATCGGAGCTCTTTTCACCATGTGGGCAGGAGACAAGCTTGGACGAAGATACATGATCTTCTTTGGCTCGATTATTATGACGATTGGAGCGATTCTTCAATGTGCTTCTTACTCCCTGGGCCAGTTTATTACTGGAAGAGTCATTTCTGGAATTGGAAACGGCTTCATCACAGCTACTGTTCCCATGCTTCAGTCTGAATGCGCCAAACCTGAACGTCGAGGTAAACTGGTCATGCTGGAAGGAGCTCTTATCACTGCTGGAATCGCTCTTTCTTACTGGATTGATTTCGGCTTCTATTGGGTACACACCAATGACTCAGATTGGCGATTCCCCATTGCCTTTCAAATCGTCTTCTCCATGTTTCTCACTCTCACAATCATGTCTCTTCCCGAGTCTCCCAGATGGCTCGTGAAGAAACAACGGTTTGACGAGGCCGCTGGAGTTTTTGCCGCTCTTGAAGATGTACCTCTTGATGACCCATACGTGACAAGCCAAATCAATTCCGTCAAAGAATCCATCATGATGGAACAACTGGCTCAATTGGGTGTGGATGGAGCAGATGCGCGACGAAAAATCCAATCTGGAGACTTCAGTATGGACCAGGAGCTCCCGTTCATTGGCCAGATGAAACTCATGTTCACGTTTGGCAAAAAGAAGAACTTCCACAGAACCATGCTGGCCTACTGGAACCAAGTTATGCAGCAGATCACAGGCATCAACCTCATCACCTACTATGCCGCCTACATTTACCAGACTAGTGTGGGTATGAACGCCACAAATTCGCGGATTTTGGCAGCCTGCAACGGAACAGAGTATTTCATGGCCTCCTGGGTCGCCTTTTACACGATTGAACGTTTTGGACGTCGAAAGCTCATGTTGTTTGGAGCTGTGGGTCAAGCATGCACCATGGCTATTTTGACCGGTTGCGTTTACGCAGCTTCAAAGCCCGAAGATGGAGGTCTCGATAACCAGAAAGCCGGTATTGCCGCTGCAGTTTTCCTGTTTGTGTTCAACACCTTTTTTGCCATTGGCTGGCTGGGAATGACATGGCTGTATCCTGCTGAAATCTCGTCTCTGGAAATTCGAGCTCCTGCAAACGGTCTTTCTACATCTGGTAACTGGGCCTTCAACTTCATGGTTGTCATGATCACTCCAGTGGCCTTCAACACCATCAAGTGGAAGACGTACATCATTTTTGCTTGCATCAACGCCTTCATGGTCCCCGTTGTCTACTTCTTTTACCCCGAGACCGCAGGACGAAGCCTCGAGGAAATCGACATGATCTTTGCCGAATCGAACCCAAGAACCCCCTGGGACGTGGTTGGTATTGCCAACAGGTTGCCTAAGAACTCGGTGGCTTCTTATGACGATTACGAGACAGGAGGACAGGAAGAAAAGGCCATTGCCGAGACTGAAGACAGTGTTTCTCATGACTCTGCGGAGTTTCATTGAATAGGAACGATGTATTTACCTGTAGCTAGTTAAATTATTTTATTTGTGTATCTTGAGTTCGTGTGCTGTAGGCTTATCAAATACACTGTAGCTACCTATACAACCACATGGATAACTCTTTCTTGGGCTGCTACTCTAGTGCTCAATCAAAATGCCATTAATAAGAGCCATAACAATTGGTGCTTTGGCTCCAGCTTCCTGGAGGCTCTTTCACCAGAAACTTGAAGTCACCAAGAGGATAGTCTTCTGCCGGTCGCGGAGGAAGAAGTTTGAAAGAAGTGGCTGGAGGAGGTGACTCGACAGGCTGGGCAACAGAATCGTTCTTGAAGACACATTTTTTGAGTGACCAAAATCCGGGTTTGGATTTTTCAACCGTTTTGGTCTTGGTCTCACAGGAAGTCTTTTCCCTCAAAGTACTTTTAGAATCAGAGCATTCCGAGTCTGTTGGAAACAAATTGTTCTTGTCATCCTTTCGTTTGAAGAAGCCCATTTTGTGAGGGGAGATTGTGGTTGTGTAAGAAAAGATGGCGTGTGTGTGTGTGTGTGTGTGTGTGTGCGAAAGAAGATGGCTGTGTGTGCACCTATTGATGTTTGTTATAGATATTGTAGCCGTTTAATTCCGACTGTCCGCAAGGCATCAACATGACCGCAGTTTTGGCTTCGAGACATGCATAATCCGGGGCGTAAATCCATGCGGCAAAATGCTTGTTCAGGGACATACAGCCGTGTAATGACGTCAACCACGGAAAGTTAAGAAGAAGTAGAATGCAGCACGCTAAGAAACGCACAACAACTCATCCTTAGACTGGTCTGATCTCCGACTCGGCCGACGAAAGATTAAATCAACAGAGTATGTTGGCTATGAAGTTCAGATGATGACAACGTGCCGTCTACAGAAGAAAAGGCCGTGCGAATGGAATGAAATACTTATTGTAGACCAAAAATCTCAACTACAAAACGTCAACTCTTACTGAATCTACTTGGCACATGCAACAAAATAATCTTTAACTCATTAAAACAACGGAGCTCTGGCTCCAGCTTCTTGAAGGCGCTCCTCCACCAGAAACTAGAAATCACTGAGAGGAAAGCTTTCAGGAGGTTGTGGAGGCAGAACTCTTGTATACTGGGGGAGGAGTCTCGACAGAAGGAGGAGTCTCGACAGCAGTCTTAGAAGGAACAGTGTCAGGGTATTTCTTGAAGACACATCTCTCGAGTGACCAGAATCCGGGTTTGGACGCTTCGACTGCCTTGGTCTTGATCTTAGAGGAGGTCGCTTCGTATCCTTCCTTGAGAGTACTCTTGGAATCAGAGCGTTTCGAGTCTGTGGGGAACAACTCGGTCTTGTCGTCGGTCTTTCGTGTGAATCCTAGAATGCCCATGTTGTGAGTGTTGTCGGTGAGTGCTTGAGTGCGTGTGTGTAAAAGAAGAACTCGTCAGTTCCTTTCTGCTATACTTATACAAGAACGGAGTCGGTGGAAGTTGTAACCCCGATCTCATTAGCCCATAACCCTTGATCACATGAACAGCATTTAATGGCACTCGTATTGAACGTCATTTGTCTCAAAAAACTCTAGAAGCCACCACAAGCGGCTAAGCTGCTCCAATGGCTGCAAAGAGAAGAGTTTCTTATCTTCCATATTAATTCCGACGGTCCGCAGTATATCAACGTGACCCTAGTTTGGGCTTAAAGAGTTGCATAATCTAGTGCTTAACGCCATGCGGCTAAACGCTTAAGGGAGGTGTCCGCACAACTATTCCAACGTCTCAACACGTGGGTGAAGTTAGGACGGAGTATAATACGCGCACAATTGTCGGCTATCGGCTTGACGATACGCAAGAGAGTCTCGTTAGGCTGAATTTGTGCAGGCTCAGCTCCGACTCGGCCGAGAAAAGAGTACAACCAATAGACCATGTTTATGAAGTTGAGATGTGGGGAAAACGGTGAGTCTAATGGAAGATCTGCTTACCATCATAATTTAGTACAAAATATAGAAGTTTGTGAGACTAGCACTTACATCACCGTTAACACATTACACCCAACTCACATCTAATCAATCAATCATAACATTATTTTCTGCTTATTTTTATGGTTTAGTAGTAATACATCTAAGAACCCCTCATTTCATCAACAAAAATCCTTCCCAATCAACACTGAAATCACTTCTTCTCCTTGTCCTTGCTGTCTCCGCCAGAACCAGAGCCAGGAGAGTAGCTAGGGCTTGTAGGAGAGTAGCTGGGAGACGTAGGCGAGTAGCTAGGGCTAGTGGGAGAGTAACTAGGACTAGTAGGGCTGTACGAAGTCGAGGCGCCGGCATTGAACTTGGGAGACGAGGGGCTGTACGAGGGCGACGTCGGCGAATAAGAAGGCGACGTGGGACTGTACGAGGGGGAGGTGGGGCTGTAGCTTGGCGAAGTAGGCGAGTACGACGTCGGGCTGTAGCTGGGAGAGGTGGGGGAGTACGAAGGCGACGTAGGAGAGTACGAAGGCGACGTGGGGGAGTACGAGGGCGACGTAGGCGAATACGAGGGCGACGTAGGTGAGTACGAGGGCGACGTAGGCGAGTACGAAGGGCTCGTGGGGCTGTACGAAGGCGACGTGGGGGAGTACGACGGAGACGAAGGCGAGTACGAGGGACTCGTGGCAGCAAAGGCAGGGGACGAGGGAGAGAACGAGGGAGACGCCGCTCCAAGACCCATACCGGGAGACGAGGGGCTGTAGCTGGGGCTGGTGGCAGCGAATCCAGGCGAAGCAGCTCCAAACGACGAGAACGGAGAAGTGGGGGTGTATGCACTTCCGCTGCCGTCGCCTCCATGGCCAAATCCACCGTACTCGGAGAAACCACCAGACATTTCGGGGGCTCCAGAGGTACCAATGGGCGAGAAGATAACATCGCCACCGCCTCGGGCCTGAAGAGCGTCGTACGCAGGAGAAGCCGAATCGTAGGGAGTGGCAGCTCCATCGGCAGAGCCCATCTCGCCATGACCAGCAGCAATACCCGCAGTCTTGGAATAGTCTGCAGGCAGAGTGGACAGCTGGTCCTCGTCGAGCATGACGCCAAAGTTGCCGGTTCCCAGGGGAGCCAGCTGGCCCAGCATGATGTTCTCGGAAACACCTCGACAGTCATCGAGCTCAGCCACGGCAGCAGCCTCCAGCAGAATCTCAACCGTCTCCTCGAAGGAACATCGCATAAGAGCTCCAGTGTCGGCTCGGTTGATACCGTGTCGAGTGATGGCCATGAGGTAACCTCGGGAAGTCATGACGTCGACAAGCAGAGCCATGTGTCGGTAGTTGACGTAAGAACCATCGAAGGCAATGACGTTGAGAATCTCTCGGTACAGAGCAGATCGAGTGGCCTCGATACCCAGCACAGACAGCACCTCGACGAAGGAGTTGGAGTATGTTCGGTAAGGATCCACACCCTCAACGGCCATAACCTCAGACAGGTTGACACCGTCGGTTTCCAGCACCCACTCCATCTTGGTCTTGTAATCTCCGGTGACATCATCGGGAACAGACATCTTGTGCTCCATCATGAAGACTCGATCAATACCCTCGATACCTCGCAGAGAAATGGAGTCGAGCATGTGACCCTCAATTCGCTTGAGCATCTGGTCCTCCTCCGCATCCACATCCTCCTCCAGAGTCTTGGGGTCTCGGACAACTCGACATCGAATAATCAGCTTGTCGGCGTTATCTTCGGACCACATGACAAACAGATCTTCTCCGTACGAAGACGAGATCTTCTGGGCAACCTGGGACATGGTCAGCTGCTTATCCAGCATCTTGGCTCGGTCCAGCTCCAGACGCAGCAGCCAGGGAGACTGGTTGTCCAGAGTGGCCTCCACGGTCTCATCGGGAATCGAGAAGTAAGCATCAACAGTGTCGATATCCTCCTCGATGACGGTGGTTCGCGGATCGGGATCGTAGTAGATCTCGGTCGCAGCAGTCACGTTCTTGAGCGAGGTATGCTCAATGGCCGACTGCACCACCTTGGCCTTTTCAATGTCGGCAGCAACCTCGGGCTCCAGGTAGACGGTCAACGCGGGGGTCTTGATGTTCTTGGCCACGTTGAGAATCTCCTTGAGACGAGGCACACCGAGAGTCACGTTCTTGGACGACACACCGGCGTAATGGAAGGTGTTCAGGGTCATCTGGGTGGCGGGCTCTCCAATGGACTGGGCAGCAATGACACCCACCATTTCTCCAGGGTGAACCACAGACTTGGCGAACTGAGTCTCAATCTCGCCCATAACCCACTCAAAGGCGGCTCGGTTGAGTCGGTACTCCTCAATGACTCGCTTGGTGGGGAACCGGGATCGCACCAGACACTGGAACAGCATGGTGGCGTTCTCCTGGGCCTCCTTGGCCAGCGAGGAGTCACCTCGAACAATGGTCAGCCGCTTGCACAGAGACTGCACTCCCTCGACAATCTCGGGGATGGTGAGATCGGAAACCTTGGACTTGTCCACGTTGAAAATTCGCTGCGAGTTTTGCACCACTCGTCGAATGTTCACGGGCAGAGGCCAGTTGTGATCACCGTTGGTAAACACCTCCTCTCGAAGAAGACGTCGGTCGGTCAGCAGCTGGTTGTACTCTTCATCAAGCACCCGCTGGACCTCAATGTCTCCCACAATGTCGTTGCCAGACTCAATGTTGAGTGGCTTGGTCTTGGGGTTCATGAGATCAATCTTGTATCGTCGCTCAAAGGACTCGTCCGAACCGGGAATGGTGTCCACGGTCTGCTTCTCCACCTGGGAGCCGTCCAGTCCGTCCTCTCCATAGACGAACTGAATGACGTCTCCAAGCGAGTTTCGCACAGTACCATCGTACTGCACCATGACATCCTCCAGAGCCTTGACCAGACGTCGCTGAATGTATCCAGTCTCGGCGGTCTTGACGGCAGTATCAATCAGACCCTCTCGACCGGCCATGGCGTGGAAAAAGAACTCCTGGGGGGTCAGGCCTCGCAGATACGAGTTTTCAATGAATCCCTTGGACTCGGGCGAGTAATCGTCCTTGCAGAAATGGGGCAGGGTTCGGTCGGCAAATCCGAACGGAACTCGCTTACCCTCGACCATCTGCTGGCCGACACAGGCCGACATTTGCGAAATGTTGATGAACGAACCCTTGGATCCGGCCACCACCATCTGCTTGACGTTGTTGAGGTCCTTGAGCGACATTTCGGCGGATCGACCGGCGGTATCTCGAGCCTGGTTAAGAACTCGCGACACATTGTGCTCAAACGACTCTCGCATCGTCATACCGGCCTCGGCAGACAGAGTGTTTGCGTGGGCCTCCAGAATGATCTCCTTGACCTTCTTCTTGGCCTCCTCAATAGTCTCGGTGACATCTCGCATGGTGGCAGAGTCGGCAATGGTGTCTCCGATACCGATAGAGAAGCCGTAGTGCAGCAGCCAGAAGTTGACCACCTTTTGGATGGTTCCAAAGAAGTTGCAACACACGGCGGAGCCCTTTTCTCGCATGATGGTGTGCACGAGACCTCCTCCGGTGGCTCCAATGGTTTTCTTGTCAACCACTCCCCACATGATCTGACCGTCAATAATGTACATTCCATTGTCCTTGGGGCAGGTGATGGGGTTCTGGTCGTCAAACCGCTGTAGGTGGATTCCCTTGGGGATGCACATGGACACCATCTGCTTGCCGGTCCACAGAGGCTTGGGCTTGAGAATGGCGGGCGTGGGCACCACTCCGTCCCAGTTGGGGATCCAGAACAGAATGTTCATCACCATGTCGTAGTCAATGAACGAGTCTCGAATGGTCATCTTTCGCACTCCACACAGAGTGTCCTGCACAATACCCATGACGGGCTTGTTAGACTGAGGGGACACAATCTGCAGAGGCACCATGCACAGCTGCGACAGCTCGGCTCGAGTTTCCTCGGACTGAGGCACATGCAAGTTCATTTCGTCTCCGTCGAAATCGGCGTTGTAGGGCGACGTCACCGACAGGTTCAGTCGGAAGGTCGAGTACGGCATGACTCGCACTCGATGCGCCATCATGGACATTTTATGCAGCGAAGGCTGTCGGTTGAACAGCACGGGATCGTTGTCCATCAGGTGTCGCTCCACCTTCCAGCCGTACTGCAGAGCAATGTCGCCGGCCCGCTTGTGGTATCGCAGATCGATTCGCTCGCCGGTGTCTCGAATCACGTACTTGGCTCCGGGATGCTCGTTGGGGCCGTTGCGCACGTACTCGGTCAGCTTGTGGATGTTGAAGGGCGTCACAATCTCGGGGTAGGTGAGCGTTCGGGCAATGGACCGAGGCACTCCGACCTGGTCGAGCTCGAGGTTGGGGTCTCCGGTAATGACGGTTCGGGCGGAGAAGTCCACTCGCTTACCCATCAGGTTACCTCGCAGACGGCCCTCCTTACCCTTGAGACGGGCTCGGATCGACTTGACCGGTCGTCCGGACTTTTGCAGAGCCTGAGGCTGGCCAGCAATGTCGTTGTCCATGTAGGTGGCAACGTGGTACTGCAGCAGCGACTCAAACTCGTTGACCACGTGGGCGGGGGCACCTTCCTGCTCGCACCGCTGCACGTTGGCGTTGGCCTTAAGAATGTCGGCCAGCTTGTATGTCAAATCATCTTCTCCTCGGGCTGTGTCGTTGATGGCGATGGAGGGACGCACGGGAGGAGGAGGCACGGGCAGAGTGGTGATGATGAGCCACTCGGGCCGGGCGTAGTCCTCGTTGAGACCCAGCCGCTGGCAGTCCTCGGAAGAAATGTGCTTGAACACGTTGAGAATCTCGGCGGGGGTCAGCAGACGCTTCTCGGGCGAGTCGCCCATGTCGTCGCCGTTCTTGCCTCGCTTCCAGGTTCCCCACAGCTTGAGGCCGTCTCGACGGACGGTGGGCTGGATGTTGCCACAGCCTCCATGGGAGTGCTTGACCACCCCCGAGCCGTCGTCCTCGGTGGGCACGTCGGTCTCACAGACCATCTTGGTCTTACACAGCGACCAGACGGCGTTGAAGCGACGCTTGGGGTCTCGAATTCGGATCGCCTGGGCAAACTGCTTGTTGTTCTCGTCAAGAAGCACCTTTCCACAGTGGAAACAAACGGATTCACAGATTTTTTTGATTTTGGCAATGAATCCAATGTGGAACACGGGCTTGGCGAGCTCGATGTGGCCGAAATGACCGGGGCATTCTGCCATGCCTTCACCGCACTGAGTTAGTATGTCACAGCAAGACGGGTGGTGGTGGTCGGAGGAGTGAGTTCCACACATAGCTTATGTAACACATGATCACACGAGCTGTGTCTGATGATCAAACTGTGGCGTGAAAAACACCGATCAGATCTGATCACCTCTGAAAATGTTCCGCGCAACCTCGTTGTTGCTCGAAAACCCTCCCATCCATTTTTCCTCCCTCATTCGCCACTCATACTCACAGTCTGACACTTGAAGTTTCGGTCGATGGTACCTAGTCGGGGATCGTTGAGACCTCCAACTCGGGGACGTTGTCGGGTTTCGTCCATCGTCTCAGGGAACTCGATTTTCGCGACACTCATGGCTTTCTGGGTTAGTATTGTCGTTGATGGGCACGTCGGATGATCACATCAGGGTTGTCCTAGAGCGCTGTGTTTGTGTGAATCACTGTTGTTGTGGCAAGGAATCACATCGGGCGAGGGCAAATGTCGTAAATGAGCCGTAGAGCCCACATCAAAGCCGTGGATGCTCCGTCTGTGCCATCTGATGTGTCTGTGTCGTTGGTTGTCGTCGCTGGTTGTACTCACAACTTCCTCGGGCGAAAGAAGACCAAATTGGACCTGGGTTAGTATGTGACACAAAAACAGTAGTTGTCGTCGGATAAGTCGATGATTCTCACCTCCTCCACTGTCCGCAAGGGGGCAGACGAGTACGGGAACTGCGCGCCACTCATGTTGGTTCCAATCTTTTCCACAAGACCCAGTAAACAGATAAAAAGTGGCGGTTGCCTCGATCAGTCGGTCGGAAAGAAGTAGAGAGAAAGAAAAAGGAAGGGGCAGTAACTCGGGGCTATCGACACTCAACAAAAAGAAATACCGGGGTTCTGGATCGCAAAACCGGGGCACACACAGATGTATGAATGAAGATGGACGATGTTGGGGTGGTGGTGTTGTATGCCTTGACGCGCCGAGTGAGCAGTGAATAAACGATATTTGTCACCCTCCGCTCCCAAATGGGGGGTTACCCGGCCCAACCTCACACTCAAGGTTCGGCACTCTCTGCACTGCACACTCACTCAATACACACCACGCTACTAAATTTTCACACAGAGTTCGATCCCAACCCAAGCAAACGAATTTATGGCATAACAAATACTCGATAGTTTTTATGTGACAGATCTAATTAAATCGGGTTTAATCGCAATAAATTCAGGGGAAATTGACTTAACGAGCGGGAGACTTGAAAAGAGTACCAAAAGATAGAACCCACATGTGGCGATATTTACGTCATTTTTCTCAAATTATTCAGCCCCACAAAACACCTTCAAAAAAACAATACCACACCGTTTGCCACCTTGATGAGATCATGGGATGATCACCAGCTGTTGGTACAATACCGCTGACTAATACAGTCAGGGAGGCCACGTAGCTCTTCTCTCGGCTCACGTGATCAGGTCACGTGACACGTCTCCGCATTTTCCACGGCTGACAAAAGGTTGAAAAGCACTTGTACAAAAGCCGACTGCTCCATCTCGGAGTTTAAGGTACAAGTACAGTAATTTACCGGCAGTGCAAATTACGACGTCCGACGAACTCTATCTCCAGTATAACGCCACATTCAGTAGTGAGTGATCGACAGTGATTCGTACCTGGTACACACTTGAAGACAACAATGGAGATACCCTTGGGGGACCGTGATAAATGTCAGAAAGTGATTCTTGGGAGAGAGCTTCATTGATATTTTTGTCATTCCTGGCAATAATACCATGGAAGTACCTGGAATAGCCTTAGAAATACCCACAAATGGATATCAAATTACAAAAACACTGATTTGGAGTGTCATGAACAGTAGTTTAGTGCGTGGTCATTGCTATCGTCTAGCGAGGCATCATCTTCAGTCCGTCCTCCTGTGTACGAAACACATGTGATACTGCCTCAGGACGTTCAAGTCAAGTTATGAGGGGATAGGGTGATCATGGGATCTTTCAGCCGACGCATGATATGGTACGGAGTACACTGTACATCTATTGCAAGGTGCTATTGACTAGTATCTATTCTGTTCTTCATGTATCATGAGTCAATCGAAAAAATGAAAGCAATCCACCACATATTGAGCAAAGGGACCAGGTTGGTTTCAAGCAGCCTTCATCATTTTTACTACTCCGCATCTCTCGAGCGATCCGGTACTTTTCTCCAAAGCTCTCTTTGTATTTTTCGAATTTATTTGAATTTGAAAGATTTATTTCCGACCACACTTTCGTCAATTCAGATTGGTTTTATCATGAAAAGGGAATATCAGAACAATTCGTGAAAAATTGTGGACAAGGGTGATAATTAATCTGAGTGATTCACATGCATTCACATGCATTCCCCTACTACGGACTACAATCTGACACTTTGTAGCAGATTTTTCACGCCCTCTTTGATTTGATACAAATTTTTGAAATACAGCATTTTGCTCTTCTATGTTAGGTTAAAATGCTTGCAAAATTAATAAACAAATAAAAGGCTTACACACAATATGGCAGTGTTGCACCTCGTAAGCAAGCTGATTACATGGAAAGCAGGCGAGATTCGGGATACCCACCTCTATGAAGTATAGACTGTTACCATTGCATTCGAGTTTCTATATACTGTAAGATATTTAGTAGCTACACTCCAAGTACCAAGCAGCCCCCACTGCTGGTACTTGGAATGTAGCCAAGTTTTTTTCTTTTTGACTAGTGGCTGCCGACACCAACAGCCCCCACTGTTGGTGTTTCGACGCTAGTCATGGATTGAGTCTCATCAGGGCAGCCCATGTTTTTTTTTGTCACTCTGTTTAGCCCGAAGAGCCCGGGAAAGAATAGTGGAAGATCCACCTGCCTAAGAGATATCCGAAGGTACCCCTCGAAAACAACCAACATTGTGCAAAGCACATAAACCGCAAAATAGCCGACAACGCAAGAGCCAACGCCGCAAACAGTCATCACCACCAAACGTCACCGCAACAGTCATCACCACCAAACGTCACCGCAAACAGTCATCACCACCAAACGTCACCGCAAACAGTCATCATCACTACAAACGTCACCGCAAAGAAAGTGAACTAATCGAGAAACAAGAAGTGGACAGCATTGGGGGATGCCTCCATGACTAAAAAGAAACGCGTCGACCTCAATCACGAAGGACCTGGGGGTCGTGATCAAAGCTTGTGCACTCACTACGCGGAACCGCCTTATCAGGTGAGCGAATGCGCGCATTGTAGTGAATGCACTGTCCACAACAATCTTTTGAGGAGACATAACCACATCAGTGTATGGTAGGTGTCCATACAAAAGCGCGATCGGCAAAGATTTGTCGTTAATCAAAAGTGTTCAAAAGAAAGCAGGGACGGGGGAGGGACCTAAAGAATGCCTCCAAGGTGACGAACTGATGGCTGCACAAAGGCATTGAGGAAGAGCTTTTCAATTTCCACCAACGCTGCAACACCACCAGCCCGGCCTCGGCTCTGTGCCTCGTGCCAGACCTGCCTGGCAGCCACAGAGGCAGAAACCTCCCATCACTCGGGACAAGTGATGGAGGGGCGATGGCATCCCTTGGCTGGGTTAGTAAAACGACGTGAAACGCAACGGCAAAGAATCAGAGGATACTTACCACGCACGAGCCGCGGTGTAGCCCTCGTAAGAGAAATCGTGCGTCGTCCAATGTGGCGAAGACGTGTCGTAGTGTCGATGGATACTTAGTGGATACTTTGTGGATGTTGAGGAAGAAGAAGAAAGAGAGCCACAAAAGGGCTTCTAGAATAAGGTGGGGTGGGGATGTTACACAGACAGTGTTGTAGGGAAGTGCGATTACAGTGCTCTATCCGTGATTGAGACATGGATTTTGCAGGGTACCTCTCAGAATGGCACTATATATGTGTGGAGAGCACATCCGGGTCATTCTGGCTCACTATCATCTTTTTTACGGTACATATTCTTCATTTGTGTCTCGACTAACTACCAGTTAAAGTTGAGATAGCGATACGAGGTGCATTATCGAAACTCTGAGCGTATTTATCCCTAAATCATTGAGAGAGAATAGCATTTAATAATACGACCAGAGACGAAGACGTTTTGAGAATTTTTGTGTGTCTCCGTGTAAATTTACCAGAGGTGATGTGATTTTTCCTCATTTTATGGCTCTTATTTGATACTATTAGAATTTTTACATGTTGTTTTTTGAATACTTTAATATATAACCATTAAATGGTAAAATAATCGATTAAATGAAGACAGATGAGCTGCCTCTGCCCTATAGACATAAGACAAATCGAGTAATAATTAATACACAACAGACATCGATGAACAATCTACGACTGAAACTCACTAAAATAATTCCTTAAACACTTGCTTAATAGTTGTGGGTCTGTTCGCCTTTCAGGCTGACTCTCCTAGTACTTGGCAAGAGGTCGCTGAGACCACTGCTTCTCAGCAAAGTCCCAGTTGAGCACCTCCCAGATGTTGTCAAAGTAGGCGGCCTTGTTGTTGTAGTATTGGATGTAGTAGGCGTGTTCCCAGAAGTCGATTCCGAACAGAGGCACGGCACCGGGGGCAGAAATAGGGTCCTGGTTGCTGGTAACCTCAATCTTGAGGGTTCCATCAGGGTAGGACACAAGCCAGGCCCAGCCAGAGCCCTGGAGAGCCAGAAGGGCAGCCTTGAGCTTGGCCTTGAACTCGTCCAGCGAGCCAAACTGCTTGGAAATCTCCTCCTTGAGCTTGGCTCCTCCCTTGGCAGCCTCGGAGGAGGAGGGAGTCAGAGACTTCCAGAAGATGGAGTGGTTGATGTGGCCGCCTCCGTTGAAATTGATGGCCTTCTGCAGAGCAATCTGCTTGACCACGTCGTTGGCCTCCACGGCCTCCTGCAGCTGTTTGGTGGCAGCGTTCAGGTTGGTCACGTAGGTCTGATGGTGCTTGGAGTAGTGGATCTCCATGATGGTGGCGGAGATCTGGGGCTCTAGGGCCTGGGTTAGCGTGATGATGAGACACCAGGACGGACATATTTGAACATAGAGTGTCCTATTGTGTATCTCTAGACAGACGGAAGCAGTCAGTAGATATTGTCAACAACATCTATTGAGTTGGTCAATAGAGCATTGAACAGTTTTGCAACAGCACACCCGTCATTGGATTCGGTCCATCAGTCGGACTGTTTATCGTGTCAATTGACATTGACACAGAAACGCAATGGCAAAAGCGGGGTGACTCTTAGTCATCTTGGTGCCTTGAATTCTGTGACTTGGTGAACAGTAAGGTCCTTCCTGAATCGGTTGTATCAGCTGCAAGAGGAAGACCTACTCCGTTCCCCATCAATGGTATGTACCCAATTGAGTCAACTGCATTGTAGCTGATGCATTGAGTAGTTTCTCAGTCGATCTAGTCATTTGAGAGGTCTCAATGCCGCCACCCACACATTATGACAGACTGTTTGTGTCTGTGTCTGTGGCTGTGTCTGTATCCTCCATCACTCCTCATTCATACTCACATCATAACCGTAGGGAAGGGGGGGCAGGACGTAGGACATCTTTTTGGTGTTGACGAGAGCAAATTGGCAACTTGGCAAATTGGCAATTCTTCTTGAACTAAGAAAAAGGAGAGCTGGTTCCTGGGCTTGTACCTTGTGGTTTGAAGAGAACCCTGGTGGTTATGAGGTTAGCGGAAGGTAGAATGGCTGGGGAAGCAAGCCACGATGAGCAATTTGAAGCCTGGCTAACGTGCAAATCGCTTTTTGACCTTTGTTCTCGGCTGACTAAATCTGCTCAAGGGATTATATATATGCTCATAGCCGGGTTCTAAATGCTCATTATTTGCTCACCCACCAGGGGTATTAATAAGCCACAGTGGAAGGTAGGCAAACTACACATTGTGGTTGGAGAAATGATTAATCAGCCTAGAGGTGGGGTTGAAGAACTATTTTAGTTGCTATTCGGCAGTATCTCTTTTTTATTCTCAATTTATTCGATTATTTTACGATTACTTCTCTCACCCCACACAACCACCTGCGGCTGCTATGTATGCTTGATGACTTGAGATTGAGGCTAGAATAAAAGATAGAAAAGCAAAAAAAATCCCAAAAAAACCTGGATAACCGAACATAGATGGATACTACAGTCTCCCGTCACTCTGTTGTTTTGCAACTATTCTATCAGTTTCACAGGAGCCTCCACAACGACTCACCTCTGAAAGAGTGTTTGTCAGCGCCTCTGTTCTTCATAAAGGGGTCTAAAGAGACTGAGAAAGTTCGTCTGATGCCAGAAGACTCTCTTTTGGCTTCCCTTGAACTCATCAAACCTCAATTGTTTCCTTCTATGGTTGTTGTCTACTCTTCAGAATTCAGCATCACAGACAGCCAAGAGTCATGTTTTCGTGATTCCAAGAGGTTAGGACTTGTTGAAAAAGAGTGTAATGCGCTCATTTAGCTGCTGCTAATCTCTTGGTGTGCTTTAATCGGTTGCCAAACAGGAAATGGCTGTTTTTTTTGCTCATTTTCCGTTGTTTTCAACTTCTGGATCAGTGGAATTCTTTCAAGTTCTCATAGGAGAAAGGCCCCTCTCTCGCTGATCATTTTGATACCAAACATTCCCACACAGCTAGTATCCACACAGCTTCCCCAATTCACCTCCAACTCTCGCCGCAACATAGGATGACTGTCGCCACAAAATTTAGGTTACGATTAACCTCGATGGACATGTTAGCTGTCTGTTAATTAATTTCTTCTACTCACACTCACAAAAACACTAATGGACGAGTTATCACGGCTTTCCGTGGACGTGGTGGACCAGGGCACGCTGGAGAACCAGATCACCAATGAGGCGGACTCGATTCTCAAGAAGCGCGAGTTTGAGATCGACACCAAGCGGCTCTCCAAGGCCCAGGATGCCGAAAAGACATTTCTCGGCAAACTGCGATCCATGGAGCGCAGAATCAATGATCCCGCCACCAAGATCAGCGAGCGCGAGAAGCTGAAGCGTGACATGGCCACCTTGAAGCGGACCGAGCTTGCCACGGTCCAACAGGACATTTCCGACATCAAACAGCGACTTCAAGTGAACGACACAAGCAAAGCAACGACAGAGCTACAGGCGTCGGACCGACAAGAAGGCGAGTCTGAGCAGGAGTATCTCGTTCGAACCGGTAAGATCACGCCCTTTGCCAACTCCAGAGGGTTCACACGAGGCAGGGGAGATGTGACCCAGAACATTGATACCAGCAAGCCTTACACTGCGAGTACCATTACGGAGGTTGGTGATATCAAGGAAGAGGAGGAAAACGACGTGGAGGACATGGAGGACGTGGAGGACGTTGAGATCAAGGCTGAAGATGACGCTGAAGACGAAGCCTACTCTTCTGGATACACTACGGACGAAATCGATCCGGAAGATATGGAGTTGGTGGAGCTCAAAAAGAAGCGGAAACGCAGCGAGAAACCCGAGACGGAAGCTATTGATGACGGAGATGAGTGGTCTTACCAGCAACGACTCAAATGGTGGATTGAGAAACGTCAAAAGGCTAGAGCTAGAGCAGGAGTCATTGTTCCTGCCTCTGATTATGCCAAGGACGAGTGGCTGCTGGATGGTCCTGAAGCTGACGCTATTCTTGAGGGCAACTTCAAGGTCCCCGGAGAAATCTTCAACGCTCTGTTTGACTATCAGAAGACGTGTGTTCAATGGCTATGGGAGCTTCACACGCAAAAGACTGGAGGTATCATTGGCGATGAGATGGGTCTGGGCAAGACTATTCAGATCATCAGTTTTCTCGCTGGCTTGCATCATTCTGGACTGCTTACCAAGCCCGTCATTGTCGTGTGTCCAGCCACAGTCATGAAACAGTGGGTGGAGGAGTTTCACAAGTGGTGGCCGGCTCTGAGAGTGGTCATTTTGCATAGTATGGGCGAGGGAAGCAAGGGCAAGAAGAGACGAAAGGGTGAGATTGATTCTGATGACGACGACGATGAGGTGATCAGACCAACTCCTTCGAGTACAAAGAATCTCGTTGGAACGATCGACAAGGTCTTCAAAGATGGTCATGTGGTTGTCACCACCTATGCCGGTCTCAAATCTTATCGGGCGCTTCTTCTGGACCGAGAATGGGGCTATTGCATTCTCGATGAGGGCCACAAAATCCGAAACCCCGACTCTCAAATCACTCTCGACTGCAAACAGATCAAAACGGTACATCGGCTCATTCTATCGGGAACACCCATCCAGAACAATCTTACAGAGTTGTGGAGCTTGTTGGACTTTGTGTGTCCTGGTCGACTAGGCACTTTGCCTGTGTTCCACTCTCAGTTTGCTGTTCCTATCAATGTGGGAGGGTACGCCAACGCCACCAACATTCAGGTGCAGACAGCGTACAAGTGTGCAGTTGTGCTTCGAGACCTGATTGCTCCCTATCTTTTGCGACGAATGAAGACCGATGTGGCCACAGATTTGCCTAAGAAGGAGGAAAAGGTGCTGTTCTGTAAACTGACTGATTCCCAGCGACTGCACTACAAGGGCTTCCTCAAATCCGAAGAGCTCAAGTCGATTCTGGCGGGAAAGCGGCAGTCGTTGTTCGGTATTGACATTTTGCGTAAGATCTGCAACCATCCAGATCTGGCATCACGTGATATTCTCAAGAAAACAGCGGATTATTACTATGGAGATCCCGCCAAGTCCGGCAAGATGCAGGTGGTCAAGGCTCTGGTTGACTTGTGGAAAAAGCAGGGACACCGAACATTGCTCTTCTGTCAGACTCGTCAAATGTTGGAGATTCTTGAAGACTTTTTCGCCAACATGCCTGACATCAAGTATTTGCGAATGGACGGTACCACGCCCATTTCCAGGCGTCAGGATATGGTAGACTCCTTCAACAACGACACTTCCTACGACCTGTTTCTGTTAACGACACGAGTTGGAGGTCTGGGTGTGAATTTGACTGGAGCCAATCGAGTCATCATTTTCGATCCTGATTGGAACCCCAGTACGGATCTGCAGGCTCGAGAGCGGTCCTGGCGTCTGGGTCAGAAACGAAACGTTGTTGTCTACCGTTTGATGACAGCAGGCACGATTGAAGAGAAGATTTACCATCGTCAGATCTTCAAGCAGTTTCTCACCAACAAGATTCTGAAGGACGCCAAACAGCGTCGGTTCTTCAAAATGAACGACATTCACGACTTGTTCTCGTTGGACGATGGAGAAGGGGATACGACCGAGACTGGGCTCATCTTTTCCGGATCAGAAAAGAAGATTGAGTCCAAAAAGCCCGAGAAGAAGATGAAGGACGACGACGACTTTTACCAGGTGGTCGGGCTCAACGGAGTGTCCAAGCTGGAGAAGTTTGAGACTGGAGAGGAGCAGCGAGACGAGAACAATGACGGCGAAAACGACGATAACATTCTCAACGACATCTTTTCACAGACTGGTGTTCACTCGGCGCTCGAGCACGACGCTATCATGGACGCGTCACGTCCAGAAACCGTCATCATTGAACGGGAGGCCAAACGGGTCGCTGAGGTGGCTGCCAAGGCGCTCCGAGACTCGCGAAAGAAGGCCCAGTCCAATGAGATTGGAACCGTGACCTGGACAGGCAAGTTTGGCAGTGCGGGCAAGTTTGGCAAGAAAAAACAGCCCGCCGGCAAAGGTGTTGGAGCGCCAAAGTTTGGATCCTCCGACAGACTCTCGTCGTCTTCAATCTTGCAAAACATTAAGGCGAAAAAGTCTCTGGAGGAGTCTGCAAACGCACACACTGCCTACACCGGTTTGATCGACATGAGCGATTTGGACAAGGTGAAGCTGCTGGAAAAGATCAGTGAGAGTCTCAATCAGGCTGGAGGCGGCGGATTGTCGTCGAAAGACATTGCCAACGAGTTTGCTCTCAAGCTGACTAACCAAGAAGAGGTGGCTGTCATGAGACAGTTGTTGAAACAGGCCGGAGAGTGGAATGGAGCTACGAAAAAATGGACGTACAAGGCCGTGGAGGCTGTTGGGGATGAAGGCGAAGACCAAGCGGAGGTTGTGCCGGTGGACGAAATGGGAAATAAATTGTAGATAGAGTTATTTATATGCATTCATCATTACTATTAGCTAATTACAGGTAGAAGAGTAAATGCGTAAATCCATTTATACATGATGCAAAGATCCTAGCTAAGTAGCTTGCTTGCCGTTGTTGTCCGGCCTTCCTGCCGGTAATAGCCTGGCTCACCTACCACCGACTCATCAACCCATTCTCCAACTTCCTCACCACCTCTCCATACTCATTGTTACCCTGGCTCTGGTGGCTTCGATTCAGCTCCGAAGGAGGAATGTATGCAGGGCTGGGCTGGGCCTGAATGTGGTCCGCAGGGTTAACCATGGCCGTGGCGCGCTGGATGGGCGGCGGAATGGGATCCATGGACCCATACGTGAGGGCCCGGGGACGTCTTGAGCCCGAGCCGGAGTTCTGCTGCTTCAGACCGGTGCTCCAGTTGGCAGGAGGCTGCATGTGTGCATACTGGGCTGCCTCCGCCGACGTCTGAGCTGCGGAAGCACCTACCGCAGACACAGGTGGGACCATGGCGTTGGCGTTCTGGCCCTGCGCGTGAAGGGGTTGCGACTGCGAGATGGGCTGCGCAGTCGGCGTGGGGTGGAAGACGTCCTTCTCTTCCTTGGGATGCGGCACAAAGGGGCCCGTGAACTTGGACTCGGTGATGAACGGATGCGAAGCCGCTTGCTGGGGGGTCCATCGCTCAAAGGGGTTGTAGTTGAGCAGCCCCATGAGAAAGTCGTACAGAGCCTCTCGGTTCAGCATCTCCTTGTCAATGTCTGACCGCTTCATATCCTTTTTATGCAGAGGATACTCCATGATGATGGTTTTGAGGTTGGCCGACGTGAAGTACTGCTTGGACTCCTTTTCGTCCACGTTGAACTCGCGCGAGTACCGCTCCCGCGACTTGAGCCGGTACCGCTTGCGGCCCTGGTCGTCGACAATCTTCTCCATGAACTTGCCGCTGTTTTTGCCCATCTCGACCATCCAGTTGGGGGGATCGCCCAGCGAAGCCACGATTCGCGACAGCTGGTTGTACTCGGACGCGCCGGGGAAGATTGGCAGACCCAGGAACAGCTCGGCAATGATGCAGCCCATGGACCACATGTCGATAGAGGTGGTGTAGGGGATGCCGAGCAGCACCTCGGGCGACCGGTAGAACCGCGACTGGATGTATGTGTAGACGGTTTTTCGCTCGTGGCAGGCGGAGCCGAAATCAATCACCTTGATGATGGGCGAGTCGAGGTTCTTGAGCAGAATGTTTTCCGGCTTGAGATCGCAGTGGATGAGCTTGGCGTTTTTCAGCACCGTGAGGGAGTCCAGGAGCTGGCGCGAAAAGACCCGGACGAGATTGATGGACAGTCCACGGAACTGGTTCTGTTTGAGCAGCTCGTACAGGTTCGAGCTCAGCAGCTCAAACACCAGGCAGTAGTGCTGCTTGTGCAGAAACTTGTCCTTGAGCCGCAGAATGTGGTGCTCGTCCTTGTTGTCGACCGAGTTGTTGAGATACTCGAGAATCGACACCTCCATCATGCTCTGGTTGAGGAACGCCGGGTTGTTTTTGATCACCTTGACCGCCACAATGTCCTTGGTCTTCATGTTCTGGCACTTGACCACCTGCCCAAACGTGCCCTGGCCCAGAATGTCCAGCACCAGGTACCGCTTGTTTTCGTCCGTGCCCAGCACGTCGTTGACGTACAGAATGTAGTCGTTGTCTCTGTTGTCGTGGCCGTTGTTGAGTTTCGGCTCGCTGGGCTTGGTGAGCACTCGCCGGGGGTTCTTGGACGACTCGTAGTTGAAGCCCGAGTTGCAGATCTGGTACGTGGCCGACAGCTGCAGCGTCAGGCACATCAGAGGCGACATGTATCCTCCCTCGGGCAGGGCGCGTCGGTTCTGGGGTCGCGGGTTGACCTGGGGGTTCAGATCAGACGCCCGCTCGATCGGTCGGAACGACGGAGGCGGGATCGATGCGGGGGGCTCCTGCTGCTGCTGCAGCGGCTGTTGTTGTATCTGTGGAGGTGGCGGAGCAGCTGCGGCGGCATGCACGGGTTGAGGTGCCACGTGGGCCGCCTGGGGGGCCGCCTGGGGGGCTGACTGCGGTGCTGAAATGGGTGGTGGTTGTGTCTGGGGCGTCTGCTGAGTCCAGTAGTATGGCTTTGTGGCTGGCATGGCCGGATTGTAATGCTGCTGGGGCGTCTGTTGCTGTGGTTGAGGCTGCTGCTGCGGTTGTTGCTGCTGTGGTTGCCCCTTGCGAACCGGGGACACGCGTGATCGGGCATAGTTCCCGGCGGGTGTGCTATGTGGAGACGCCCAGGGGTTGTAGGAAGCCGCCGACTGCGGGGTCACGGGCGAGGAAGACATCTGGACTGATCCGAGAGGCGTGCCGGGCTGCATCTGTGGAGCCAGCGGCGTGCCAGGCTGCGATCTGTACAGCGGTTCATGTGGCGACGAGTGTTGTTGATGCTGGAGTCCGGGGGGGAGCCCGTACTGAGGTTGTTGTGTAGTCGGCTGCTGCTGCTGCTGCTGGTAGTGGCTGGTACTGCTGGGCTCGTGTGACGGTCTGCGGGTCGACACCGGCGACGCGGGCTCGTACTGCTGGTGCACGAGTTGCGGGTGCGGCAGCTGCTGGCTTGACAGGGCGTTGGACATGGCCGATTGGAACTGCGGGTGCGGCTGCGACGGCGAAAACGGGCCCATCTGCTGCTGGTGGTAGTACAGACTGCGTTGTGAGTGCGACATATGCGGAGATCCCGATGTGACCGTTCCTGCGCTAGCTACAGGCACGTTGGGCGCGCTTTCAAAGCTCTTGCGATAGTAATCCGTCGGGTATGGCGGCTGTTGTTGCTGCTGCTGCTGCTGCTGCTGCTGCTGCTGCTGTTTGTGTCCGATCAGCGACGGCATCAGGTGCCCGTTGGACGACATTTTGCGGTGATGCGGTGATGGCGAGTGGTCCATCACGACAATGGCGTGGTCGTAAGGGTCGAATATCCACTACTGCGATCGAGAAGGGAATGTGGAGAGACGAGCAGTTGCCTAGGGGTGCTATCTGTGCTGTAGAAGACTCTGGGCTCAATGACGTGGCTGTTGGAAGCGTGGGGGCGGAACACAATCTCGCCGAGGTCAGCCGCTGGAAGGGTGCTGCAGGAGATCCCAATGGCTAAGTTAACAAGTGAAGATATACACTTGGTGATGTGGAGAGTCAGTGTAGCCCAAACCAAAGTCTAAATTCATAACATGGGGGGGACCACAGCGGCACCCGGACTTGGAGGTCAAACGTCAAACAAGGAAGTTGAAGAGAAGTTGTTGGCTTGGCAGGTTGTTGAAGAGGCATTTAATTAATTGATTAATTAATAATAGGCCAAGAGTTATCTGCCCACAACTTGCTACGGCTTGTGGATGTAACGCGGTTGTCCCGTCTACCCCATCACGTGACCTCACATACTCCAGACACGCTGCATCGCATGAGGTGTTACGTTGTGAGTATGTACTCGTACAGCGCGTGAATGTGACAATGGTGCTGACTAACGTTGTCAGCCCAGTTTCTCTGACTAATCGAGAACTGCGACTAATATCTGACACCCCTGCAATCCCCCTATTATTCACCAGGTGTGACACCCCTAACCGTTGACACTTGTATGACGCATTCTACTGAGGGTAATTTCGGGAACAGCAGGGTCTCCGGAGCTTATTTTGGTCACCCCCAAATCTTATCCTGGATTCCAAATGTCCCAACCTGCAAGCCTTGACTTCAACTAACTTTCCAAGTAATATCGGCAACTAAAATACTTAGCCTTCCACTTGCTGCTGCTGCCCGCCTCAACACACGCCAACATGACCCACCAAGAAGAACACTACACGTGGCGACAAACGCTCCAGGACATCACAATCACCTTCCCCGTGCCTCCAGGTACCCGCGGCAAACAGGTTGATATCAAATTCACCCCCACCACCATTTCGGCAGGTCTCGTGGGCCAACCACCGGTGCTCCAAGGCGAGCTCTTTGGCAAGATCGCCCCCGAAGAATCGACCTGGACCGTTGAGGACCAGAAGGAGGTGACTATCAGTATCGAAAAGGTCCACAACCAGGAATGGTGGCCTCACGTGGTCACGTCTGCGCCCAAGATCGACGTTTCGCAGATCGAGCCGGAAAAGTCCAACCTCAGTGATCTGGACGGCGAGACTCGAACAATGGTCGAGAAGATGATGTACGACCAGCGACAGAAGGAAATGGGCCAGCCCACGTCGGAGGAACAGCGAAAACAGCAGCTGCTGGAGAACTTCAAGAAACAGCACCCGGAGATGGACTTTTCTAAGGCAAAGATTAACGAGGGCTTTGGTAACATGCCTGGGCAGTAGTCAGGGTGGCGTACAAGTACCGGTACAGTTACACAATTACAATCACAAGTGCATCGCGCTGCTCTAAATAAATTATTCATTTTCATATATGCTAAAAGTTGACTGTATCAGAATCCAAACGAGAAGGCGCTCATGTCGGGCTCCTGGAACTCGCTCTTGGGGGCCTGTTTTTTGCCCGATGACGTGTTGCCGTTTCCAGAGCCGTTTTCAGCACCGTTTTTGGACAACGACGAATCACCGTTCTTGGTGTTGTCGTCCTTGGAACTGTCCCCCTTAGTCTCATCGTCCTTGTCACCATTCTCCGTGTTGCCATTCTTTGGCTTGTCTTCGGATTTTGGAGAGTCTTGAAAGCTGTCCAGCATTGAGGGAGGTTCACTTGTCTTCTTCTTGGGCGTCTCCTTCTTGGGCTCTTGGAAACTGTCCAGCATGGAAGGAGGCTCCTGGAAACTGTCTAGCATAGAAAGAGGCTGGCTGGGCTTTGGCTTTATTTTCGAATCCTGGAATCCATCCAACATGGAAGGAGCCCCTCCTCCTCCTCCACCACTCATATCGAATCCATCCAACATGGAAGAACCCTCGCTCGCAGGAATGGGAGCAGGTTTGAGCTTAAAGTCTCTGAAGGCAGCAAGAGAGCCTTCATCGGCCTTCTCGTGCTCCTCAACACGCTCGTTGGCTTCCTCGTGAACCTCGTCCTTCTTGAACTTCCAGTTTCGAACAAGGTCCAAAGCAATCACCTCACAGCCCATTCGAGAGTAGAGCTTGGCGGTGGTCAGCACGCACTGCAGCTCAATGGCCGACGTGACTCCATTGTTAGAGCTCACAACCTTGAACTTGGAGTCTCGAAGGAACTGGTACAGAATCAAGAGAGCCGGATCGTTGGAAAGGAACGACCGCGAGTTGGACACAATGTGCGCAGAGCCCCGCTTCTTGTCCTGGTACTCGTGAGACACCAGAGACCGCACTGCGTCGCTTCGTCGATCCTGGCTCCAGAGACACCAGTAGATGACCCACTGGTCGCCCATCTTCAGAGCCTCTGGAAGAATCTCGTTTTTGATCAGCTCATTCAGCACAGGACCGTTTTCACCCTCATAAACACGACACACGGCAATAGCCAGACCTGTATCGTTGAGCTTGCGCGTAATGACGTTGACACAGTCCTTGAGCGAGTCTCCAAGAAGGAAGAACGACGCGGCGTACGCATATCGGTGTTTGGACAGCAAGGCAAAAGCGTTTTTCAGAGCCGCCGACTTCCACCGTGGCTCGGCAAAATCGTTCTTCAGAAACTTGACCATCTTCGTCTGCTCGGGATGAGTGGATGCCGATCGCCAAAGAGCCTGGAGGACCTGCTTCTTCCGTAGCGCCAGATAAAACAACGAAGCCTCACTAGGATCCTGACGCTCGGTAGCCATGAACTGGTTCCTGGCTAGCACGTCAAACACCTCGACCAGCTTGGAGTGCTCGAGCCAGTACCCGATTCCAGAAGCCTGAGCGTCCGGCCAGACAAGTTTGGGTCCATCGATCTGCTCCAGCAACAGAGTCTGTGACTCGGAATTGAGAGCCCAGCAGAAATCTCGCACAGTCATCTGCTTCTGCGTCTTTCGGTGCATTCGGTACAGCTTGTAGCCAAGGTAGAACCGAATGGCCATGATATCGGACCATCCTGTCACCTCTGCAACGACTTCACACAGACTGGCGAGTGTGATCTGCTGATGCTGCGTGATGAAAGGCAGAGACACCTGCTGCAGCTTCTCGGCCAGCTTGCTGTACTCGTCGGGAGTCAGCTGCGAAAAACCGGACTTGTCACCATCCTCGTAGTCGCTGGGATCCATTCCAAGAGTGGAATCCATATCTTGAACAAGCTCCTGATTGGCATACTGCAGCTCGTTGTACAGTCTGTAGAGAGTATCCCGAACGACGGCCAGCTGGCCAGCAATAATACACTGCACCAAGAGCTGCGGGTGGTATGCAGGAAGAGGACCGTTGACAATCGAGCAGATCTCAAACAGGTGGTGAATGTGGAAAGCTCGGGACGAATGCAGCATGTCTGAAAAGTCCCGGACTCCAGCCTCCTCCTCGTGCACACAGTTGTCGTCCACAAACAGCTGGTTTCCGGCGGCAACCACCAGAACACCCGTGTTCATCCAGATGGAGTCTCCAATGGCATGGTTGGTGAACGGTCTGATATCAACCTGTTTCAACAGACCCCAGCAGGGCGAAATGTTGGTGTAGTCGAATCGCAACTGGCCCCAGAGCTGCACATGGGTGCCGAAACCAATGGCCAAAACAGATTGGTTGTCTGGAGTACAGGCCCAATCGAGATCGCAAATCTTGGTGTCAAACTTTTTGGTCTGCTCCAGAAACCCGTGCCGGGTGTCCCAAATACTTAACTCCAGCCGATCCTCAGACACAATAGCCACCTTGTTGAGAGAAGACTGCGACATGAGGGGGGAGTTGTCGACATTGGTGGAGACGGTGGACAACAGAGACCACTCAACCGTGGAATTGTCGGAACTAATGTCGGACACCCAGGTGGTGAATTCGCCGGACTTGGAAATGGCGCTGAGTTGATCTGTAGCAAGAGACTTTTTGCAGGCAGACCACGAGACTGGATACACCGGAACACACTTGTAGAAGGAGTCCAAAAACGAGGGCTTCGAAGAGGACACGGCTGAAATACTCATGATTGAATGATTGGGCGACTCTCCAGCAGCCTGTGCCTCGTTGAACGCCTTCTTGTCTCCAGAAATCTTCCAGCATCGAGATTGGCCTCCGTTGACAACGGCAAACACGTGGAAACACGAGCACTGGTCTTTTCGATCAATCTCTAGCACACAATCGACAGTACTGACCGGGTCTTCCGAAGAGGTATTCAGAACTGCCACTCTTTTGGCGGTTTTGGACTCGCCTAAAAGGAAGAACAGCTCAATACAGGACTCTTCAAGGGCCAGAAAGAACTGGTCTGACGAACCCAAAAGAACACCTCCCAAGACAGATGTGCTTGTGTCGATGATGGACTGCTTTCGCAGCGTTGTACGGTCCTCCAGCTTTTGGGTCACCCAGGCGGTATTCTCTGTGAATCGACTTTGACTGACAACAAGGTGACCTCGCGCAGATCGGATGAGTCGCTGGACACTCTTGTTGTGACCGGTAAACAGCTGTTGCAGCTTGAGAGGGAAATCAGGCTTGACTGTTCCATACTGGGTGAGGGCATCGCATCTGAACGCGACAACTCTGCCGTGCAGATGAATGAGCAGCACGGCCTCCGACTTTTCGTGGTTGAGAATACCCCGAACAGCCACGATCGACCCCGGTTTGACCGTTCGTTCTTTAGGGAAGATTCCCGAACACGCATGCACCACGGTCGATGTGACTGCTAGGCTTCCTCGGCCGTTGGTAAAGGCCCAGACGTCGATTCCGTTATCCTGCAGAGTGACAATCGCCTCGGGATGTTCTCGCTCACTTATCGACGACTGCACAATTTCACTGTCGACCATAATGTTCTGTCCCTTGTCCACCACTGCGTCGACCTGGAAGTTGAGAGAGTCGTGGGGGTCCAGCGACCGCCACCGTCGCACTACTCCGTCCACCGTTTGAGTGTAGAGATGCGACAGGCCCGTTTTGACTGGTGACGAGTCTTGCAGCCAGTGTAGACCTCTGACTTTGGCGGGGTGTTTGACGAACACGTAATCAAAGGCCGCCGAGACGTCGGACGACGAGAGACGGCGGAAAACAATGACAATCGAGTCGTCGTGAGGTGTGCAGACCGCCAGAAACTGTCCCTCGGCCGTAGAGCTCACGAAGGAACATTGTTGAGGTAGAGATCGGGTCCACATGTTGATTGGCGGCGCCTCAGGTTTGTCGATGAGCACGTTCCACAGCGAAATTTCGTTGCCCACTGCGCATAATTCTGTGCGAGAGCACCAGGTGAGCGACTGAGCGTTTGTGTTGCTGATCTCCTTGATCTTCGTCCATTGTGTTTTGCGTCCGTATTCGACTGTGGGCTTGAGAATCCACACCACGTCTCTCAAAGACAATGCCACGTGGCCCGTTTCGGCGTTGATCACGACAGCCACTCCGTCGCATGGTAGGTAGATGGTTTGCAGCAGCACCGAGGGGTACTGGACCATGATCAGGTTGTTTCCCGAGCAGTATGTCTGTTGTTAGTGGCGCCGTCGGATGAGTGCTTGCTTGCTTGGGGTGGATCCGATACTCACAAAAATCGTTCGGCCCTTCCAGAAGGCCAGTGACGTGGCATTTTCGCTGGAATTGGGCTCTCCAGCGAGAAAAGACACAGACATGGTCGTAATTAGTGATGGCGTGGCCTGCTCTGTCTCACCAAGGTGGTCTGGTCTGACATGCGTGGTGTATGCATGCTGAGAGTTTGCTCCGTTATGAGAGATGGTGTGTGTGATCGGGTGGTGAGGAGCTGGTTAGAGGGGGGGAGACGGAGATATTTTTATAGCTGGGGTATGTGTTTGTGTTTTTAATGCCCCGGCTTCATATTACAAGAAGGATGTAATTAAAACGATCCGACCCCCCATCTCCAGATTTACTGCCTCCAAAAATAAAGTTTCCGGATCCTCTTAGTTAGCACTGCTCACACTCTGATAATTTGGCGTGCATGGATTTCTGACCACCCAATTACACACTACACACACACACACAAGATGGGATCAAGGTGAGTAGGGAGGGAGGCGACAGGAGATGAAGGAGAAGAGAGTGGACGCAACAGGATGTGCCCACTAGGTGTCAGGTTACTCGTCCTTCAAGTTCACGATCATACATCACATCCTAGCGTCTTGCTAAAGAACACTCCATGTCACCATCACCACAACCACACTAACCCAGTTGCAAAGATATTCGAACAAACGTGGCGATATGCCTGCAACGGTCACCATGCGTCATGGTCCAGAGAAACACGCCCAAGGACTGTCTGTCCAAACCCGAACTCGTCAAAGACATGCCCGAAGAGTGCGTGCTGCTCATGAACTCGTTTCTGGCCTGTAGACGAGGTATGGTGGACATGACCAAGAGATTCCGAGGAAACGCCCCGCTATCGACTGGCCAGTACGACGAGAAGTACGAGAAAATGTCCACCGGTCATTTCAAGCCCGATGAGGAGCTCATTACTTCTGGACCCGCTCCCGGCCAGGATGAGAAGCAAAAGGAGCTGGCCCGGCTTAGTGGAGGACGATAGCCGTCTATTTATCTGTACATAGTGTAAATATTGAAGCACAGGGCGAAGCACAGATTGCTGAGCCTTGTCATGGACTGACTGTAAGTAGTTAAGTGTGAGCCGCAAGCAGGGGTGCTGTACAGTGCTAGTCTTGTATTCATGTATAGCCACCACCTGTCTACTGTACCAGTGCTATCAAATTCCAGAGTGCGAAGACATATTATCTCGGCATGTCTGTACTTGTATTGCAAAAGGTGATAGACGCTAAGTAGAATGATAAGTTTTGTCATAGGTTGTTCTGGCAAAACCTCACTGTATGTAGCTACAGTAATTACTGGTAATTATACTAGAAGCTTCCATTTTGAACCTATACATCTTTGCTCTTCAGTAATCAGTATTCAATATATAATGTCTCTATTCTATCTACTCATGTCGCCTACTTCTGTCTGTCTACTTCTTAGTATACTCCTTTCCAAGACGCTCAACCTCGTTCAGCAGATCGTCAACGGTGTGGGAGCTCACAGTAGGAGCGTTAATGACGACTCGGAAGAACTCGCCTCGTCCGCCATCGCCCTGCTCAGGAGCATAGTCCACCAGGAACTTGCCAGAGTCGTACAGCTTCTTGGCCATGAACCGAGTTGCGTCCGAGTTGGCAGTGGACTCAGAGGACAGAGAGCCACTGGGAGCGTAGTAGAAACAGGTCTGCAGACAAGGAGGAGGGAACTGGGACACGAGCTCGAAGCCGGACCGTTGCTGGACCTGCTCAGCGAGATACTTGGTCAGCTCAAAGGCGTGATCCACCCGCTTGCCGTAGCCCTCGGTTCCAAACCATTGCCAGCCAAGGTACAGCTTGAGAGCGTCGGGTCGTCTTCCACAGCCCAGGGTTCCGTCGGCGAGATCAAAGTTCTCCTCGTCATCGGATCCGTGGAACAGGTAGGGAGCCTGGAGAGCGTTGGCGGTCTTGAAGGCGTTCTCGTCGGGGATCAACAGGAAGGAGCATGTGGTGGGGACACCCAGCATCTTGTGGGGGTTGACGGTGATGGAGTCGGCCTTTTCGGAGCCGTCCAGCTTGTATCTGTACTTGTCGGAGAAACACACGTTTCCTCCCCACGATCCGTCAATGTGGAACCACAGGTTGTTCTTCTTGGCAATCTCGGCAATCTCGTGGAAGGGGTCGTAGGAGCCGAAAACGGTGGTTCCGGCAGTTCCGTTGATGTACAGGGGAGTGTAGCCCTTGCTCTTGGCGGTCTCAATCTTGGTTTCGAGATCGGAGGCAATCATTCGGCCCTCCTTGTCGACATCCACAGACAGAACCTGGGACTGGCCAATACCCAGCAGAATGGCGGCCTTCTTGACCGAGTAGTGGCAGTGCGAAGAGGCAAAGACGGCAAACTTGTAGTCGCCGTTGCCCTCGGTCTTTGTGTCGGGGAACTTGATGGCTCGAGCCATGGCCATGGAGGTGATGTTGGAGTACGATCCTCCAGGGAAGGTGAGTCCTCCAGCTCGGGGGCCGTCAAAGCCAAACAGACCGGCGTACTGCTTGGCCACAGATTTCTCGATGAGTGTCAGAATAGGCGACACGGTGTACACATGGGAGTTTGTGTTGAGAACAGACAGAATGATGTCGGAAGCCACACCCACGGGGTTGGTGGAGGCGTACAGCTTGTCGAGGAACCCGGGGTGCCAGGTGTTGACCGATTTCGACAGCACGTGTTCCACAGACTCGAACAGACCGTCGATGCCCTCGCCCTTTTCGGGCAGAGTCAGATCCACCTGTTTTCGGATCTCCTGGGGGGTTTCCGAGGGACCCACCTTGGATCCTTCATTGGTAGCCGAGTCAATGTACTCAATGACTCTGGGCACCAGTCTGTCGAGAATGTCCTTGGCGTCCTGGACTCGGTTGGCTTCTTGGGGTAGCGGTTTGATTTCGTTGGAAACGGTCATTTTGGTGGAGTAGAGAGAAGAAGAAGTCTGTAAAGACGGAAGGCAGACGGTTACATGGATTATGGGAACTGTGATCGATAAATGGAAAATAGAGTTTCAAGCCACTGTGGAAATACGTCATTGAGGTGGAATTAGTGCGGTGTTCTAAACGGCTCAGAGTGGGTCTAGCGGAATGGGAAAATTTGGAATCGAGTGTCCTTACTCAGGAGAATTGATTTCCCGATTCATAATCAAAATATTCTTTGTCGGAAGACCCTAAACACCCACCCCTTCTCTCCCATAACCGTACAAAGACTATCCACTCGCCACGACAGCCACGTTCAAAACTCAAAACTCTACTTGGAAATAAGCTTTTTGTGGCGCAGAGATCGGGCGTCGAAGAGGGGAAATTCAGGGCAATCTTAGAACCACACCAGAGGAGATGGGTTCTAGTGTGGTTTCCCTGAGTGACAATCCGGTCTAGAACATTCTTCTGTCCTTACTCTCCCCTTCGTAAACGTCGTAAATGTCGTATGTGCTCGTATACAACCCGACGGACTCTTGCATCCGTCAAGCGGCTCATGTCGGAAATGAAGCGTTGGGCTTTCAAAGAGAATAAATCGAGATTTATGGCAAGCTAACGTGCGGCATAGAGACTACAGACCAAATGAGTTATAGCTAGCTAGAAAGGGTTCTGTACCTGGTGGTGTCATCTACTCGTACTTGTGCTGTAGCTATTAGATTCCACTAGCAGTCGAAACAGCAGCCGTGCCACTCCTCCTCATTCATTCACTCAACTATTCCAACCAGTCACATGTCTGCATGACCCGGTATACCTCGGCCGAGACCATCGGGGATAAATCGGCTTGATGATTAATACACTGTAATCTCATCGCTGAATCGTTACTTGATCTACAGCCACCACATTCGTTACTTGTATAAAAGGCTACCCTTTGGCATGATCTATGCCTATACGTGAAGAACTACTGGTACCGGTACATACAGCATTGTATGACCCCAGAACCATGCTCACGGGCAATAAAAGAGCCACGCAAGTCAGAATAAACATCTTCTCCCTTCCAACGGTCCCAATTGGGCTCATATGTTGTGTAGGATTTTTTCTTACTTTTTCTGACTTTATTCTAATTTTTCATCTCATATCCACCAAAAAGTCCAAAACAATTCACAGAAACACAAATATATTACCAATTCGCCACTTCTCAATTATATTATGTCCTCCAATGCCCAATAATCAACCGATCTCGCCCATCACCCTTAGATCAATGTTACCATCTAGTTCATGGGTAGGCAGTCTAGCTTAGTCACCTACATCTCTTACTCACCGTGCAGTCTTCGGACACATCTTCAGACCTTCTCAGCAAATAACCACAACCCATTGATACTCGTAGCGGCTGACTCAGACTGTCACAGAGTTAGGGTGCGTTGTGGTATGTACGAGTACGAGTACATACATCGTGCACATCCTCCGGCTTACTTCATGAGGGCTACAATGGTTTCAGCCATCGGGATGATTTCATGCTCATCTTCCTACTCTTCCTGTCTTCCTATACACTCTCTACAAGTACACATATACATATCATCATCGTT
Source organism: Yarrowia deformans (assembly GCA_900519085.1). Taxonomy (NCBI): domain Eukaryota; kingdom Fungi; phylum Ascomycota; class Dipodascomycetes; order Dipodascales; genus Yarrowia; species Yarrowia deformans. The sequence continues at coordinate 262,064 of ULGY01000016.1, read as the reverse complement.
ACTATATACCATGTGCAATCTCCTGAACGTACACGATGTTCGTTCTTTCAATCGGCTTGTCTCCTTTCGTCGTTCGCCCTTCGTACACTTTCGCTCGTGGCTCGTGTGTTCGTAACTCGTGATTCTCGCTTCGCTCGAATCTCTCTTCGCTTCGCCCAGATTACTTTCCTCCAAAGAAACCAGCGTACTTCTTCTTCTCAGCATCCCGTCGCTTCTGAGCGGCCTGCTTGACCTCCTCGATCTTGTTCTTAACAGCTCCATCGGCAGGCTCCAGCTCCAGAGCGGCATTCAGATCCTTGAGCGCATCGGTCTCGTTCTTGAGAGCAGCGTAACCGGATCCTCGTCGGAACAGAGCCTTGGCCTTCTCCTTGTTGGCCACGGTCTCGTCATCGAGAGCAGAAGTGGCGGCCTTGATGGCCACCTTGGGCTGGTTGACCTTGAGAGCCATAAGAGCCACGTTGAGGTAGCACGAGATTCGCAGAGCGTGCACCTTGGCAATGTTCTCCTCGGACAGATCATCGGGCAGATAGTCCTCCAGGTAGGTGGTAGCCTTGAGGTACTTTTTGAGCGCTCCCTCGGCGTTGCCCTCCTTGAAGAGCTTGGTTCCAATGGACTTGAGCTTCTCAATGGCTCCCAGAACAGACGCAGGGTCGTTCACGTCCACGTTGTCGTTATCCTTGAGGAAGTCCTCGTAGTCGTCTCCGGTGCCGTCATCGACGTTTCCAGCAGGCACCTCAAAGTCTGCGGGCAGCTCGCCACAGTCCACAATGGTGACGGGCTGCTTGGGCTTGTCCTGCTCGCCGGTCTCGGTTCGCTCGATCTGTCGCACAATGCCCTTGCCGCTCAGCAGCTTGCCAAACACCACATGCTTGTTGTCGAGATGCGGGGTCTCGGTGGTGGTGATGAAGAACTGCGAGCCGTTGGTGTTAGGGCCGGCGTTGGCCATGGACAGCAAGAAGGGCTGGTCATGGGGGTAGGGGAAGGCCTCGTCGGGGAACTTTTCGCCGTAGATGGACTCTCCGCCGGTTCCGTTGCCGGCGGTGAAGTCTCCGCCCTGAACCATGAAGTCCTTGATGACCCGGTGAAAGGACGAGCCCTTGAAATGCAGAGGAATGCCGGCCTTGGTGGAGCCCTTTTCGCCGGTGCACAGAGCCCGGAAGTTTTCGGCCGTCTTGGGCACCTTGTCGGCAAAGAGCTCGAAGTAGATTTTGCCGATGGTTTTGCCGCCAATGGCGACTTCAAAAAAGACTCGAGGGTTGGCCATGGTGATGTGTAGGGGTGGGTTGGTGGAGGGTGGAGGCGTGTGCTGGTGATGGTGATTATATGCATCTCTGGGAGGTTTGATGCATGTGCAGTAGAAGGTTCGAGAACACGACTGGTGACAACCGGTGCGAAGAGAGTAGCACTGAGTGCTGGGGGTCAGAGCGGGTGGGGTGTGGTATAAGAGTTCTGAAGCAACAGAATGTTTGTGTCTTTGTTTCTGGGCATTAGATTACTTACTTAGTCTGTCATTTGAAGTGGTGACTGCAGTATGGTACGAGTACTTCGTAGAATGATCCATCCGTCAGGCATCAGATAAAACTCTACTCCAGCAAGCTAAACTGGATCATCGAGGGAGCCTTGAAAGAGAATCTCACTGGTCGATGAATTTTAGACGGTCTTAACAGCAAAGAAAAGCAGAGGAAGGTTTTGTTCATTGCGACAGTCGGTCAAGAAACGTACGTTTTCAAACCAATGTTTAGTGCAGTATTCAAACAGTTGATGCCTTGGAAGACGACTGTTCCGTAGGCTACCTGCTCGAACTATGATCCACGTCTCAGACCCTTCACAAGATGAGCTCTCTTTCACCTGCAAGCGCCGAATTCGAAACAACAATCAAAATTCGACTTCCAGAATCATCTATCATTGGTGTGGAACAATCGCTACGATCTGGCACTTGTAGACTGGTACATACTGCTGTAGTACACATGGTAGGATCAGGTGCAATCTTCATGCTTTGGAGCAATAATTTCTTGTTCTGTTGTATCTTGTTACACTCGCCTAAATTACTTGTACAGTACTCACTCAGGATCAATGTCAATCATTCACTATATACTAACTTAAAGCTTGGCGCCGACAGCCTTGTGGACCTTGAGGGCCTGTCGCATGGCCAGATCCAGCATGATCTCCTCGGATCCACCGGGGATGGCGTAGGCTCGGACCTCTCGGTACAGTCGCTCGACCTTTCCTCCGAGACCGCCTCGGGTGTAGGAAAGACCTCCAAAGATCTGGGAGGCCTCTCGGGCACAGAGCTCGAGGGTCTGGGTGGCCTGGGCCTTGCAGCCGGCAATGGCTCCTCCAAGTCGCAGCATGGCCTCCTCCTCGGGGAACATCTGGCACTGGAAGACCAGGTTCTCGAGCCAGGCGTGGGTGGACTCGATTCGAATGGCCATGTTAGCGAGCTTGGCTCGGATGACGGGGTGCTCGATCAGAGGCTTGCCGAAGGTCTTTCGCTTGTGGGCGTACTTGCAGGCCTCCTCGTAACAGACTCGAGAGGCTCGGTTGGCCTGGATGATGATGCCGACTCGCTCGTGGTTGAAGTTAGTCATGATGACCTTGAAGCCCTTGTTCTCCTGGCCGAGCAGGTTCTCCACGGGGACCTTGACGTCCTCCATGGTGACCCAGGTGGAGCCGGAAGACAGCATACCCTGGGTGTTCATTCGTCGGGTCTCGAGACCCTCCATGCCTCGCTCGAGCAGCAGAACGGAGATACCGTTCATGCCGGAGCCGGGGCCGCCGGTTCGCACGGCAACGGTGAAGTAGTCGGCCCAGATACCGTTGGTGATCCACTTCTTGATACCGTTGACAATGTAGTGCTTTCCGTCGGGGGTCAGCTCGGCGGTGGTGGTGATGTTGGCGACATCGGAGCCGGCGTCGGGCTCGGTGATACACAGACAGATTCGCTTGGATCCGTCGAGCAGGCCGGGGAGAATTCGCTCCTTGAGGGGCTCCTTGGCGAACTTGATCACGGGAGGCAGACCGATGCAGTAGCCTCCGAGCAGGTTCCAGGTGAGACCTCCGGAGCCAGCTCGCATGATCTCGTCGGTGATGATGAGCTCGTGGAACATGTCGTACTCCTCAACGGGGACGGAGGCGGGCTTGACGTTGGTGTACTTGGCCAGCTCCTTGTAGGGGGTGCCGAGAGAGCCGGCGAGGTAGCCTCGCTTGCCCATCTCCTGGAAGATCTCCTTGGGGACCTCCTTCTCCTCGTCCCACTCCTCGACGAAGGGCTCAATCTTCTCCTCGACCCACTGTCGGACCTCGTCACGCAGCTTGGCGTGCGACTCCTTGTAGTAGGGGTTGTGGTAGCCGTGGTACCAGTTGGGGTCGGCGTAGGGGACCAGGTCTCCGTAGGGCTCGAGGGCGGTGGTCTTGTTGGGGGCAATCATGGCTCGGGTGGGGTTGGCTTCAGCGTCTTTAAGGGTTCCGATCTTGAACTTCTGTCCAACTCTTCGCATAATCTTGGGGGCGTCGTGGTACTTGTGGAAAAACTTGGAGGCGTCTTTTCCTGCTACTCGCTTGAGAATCTTCTTTCCGCCGGGGTGTTCGTTCTGGAATTCAGTGAGGTCGAAAACGTTGCCGTCAATGATGATCCAAAGAGATTCGGGAGAGTTGTGCTCCGCAACTTGCTGTCGTTAGCGCTGTATATATAGTCTTGGGGGTCCCAATAGGCTTTAGGCACATTTCCATGCACATGTACCGAGGGAAGGTTGGCAGGTGGGAGGAACACCAAACCTGGGGAGAGGTTATGCAACGTGGCGGCGGCGAGTTGTGTGGTTGTGGCTGTGCTGTATGAGGGGGTGGATGTGACGAGAGATTGAATCCATCAATCAGGTTAGACCAGCGAGGTCACCTAATCTAATGTCTTATCTCCCCCACATACCCCTTCCTGCGCCTAACGGTTGTATCCTAGTGCCTACCCCAGATGTCACACCACCTAAGGGGGCCGAATAGAGTTCATCGGCTTTGGGGGATAAGGTTGTTTCTGTGGGGGAATGTGATTTTCATAGCAGCAAGGCAAAGAGAGGATTGGAGGAGCTCAATTGCGGCCAAACAGGTACCGGCACGGTTGCCACCTTGTTTGGGCATCACATTGAGCCCGTCGCCGCCCATATTTGCTCTTGCCTCATGCCCTCCTCCACCCCACATACGTCACTAGCACACATCCACCGCAAGCTACCTCGGCACATGCATCCGAACCTTAAACCCTGGCCCAGCGCACATGTCACATTATGAAGGCAATCCGACCAGTGCGGAAAGAAACGGAGCAAGTGGCAGTGGCAGTGATGATCGCCGGGAAAGCGAGACGAAAAGGTGGCAAGAGAATCAAGACTGACTCAGCAGGGAGAGAAGGGTGCGATCTAGACCGTAGCGAGACGGGCCAGGAGAGACTGACCAGAATGACATAGGTAGATCAGATAGATCAGACAGAGCCAACCAAGCCGAAGTGGTACTTGTAGATAAGACTGTCTGGGGAGACAAATCTGTTAACCCGAGTCCTGGCTGTTTGCCAGATCACAGAATCGCGTGATCCAGTTGCTCTGGAAGCACAATGTCAGAAACCCGTCTCAAACTCTTCCCAGCGTCTCCAGATCAAGCCTGCTGGCTCTCTTCTCTCAAATCAGACAGTACACCCGATTTGCCACCTCCTCCGCTCTCGAATCAACCACCGCGTCACGTCTGCCATGTCCATCTGAACAGTCCGTTTCATGTCAGCCGTTCTGTTCAAACCGCCCAGAATGTGGCCCCGGTTCCTTCTGCGATCCTCTCAAACGCGCCACTCCTCCTCTAAATCCCGCTCGACTTCTCAAATCAATACTCACTTCAGGGGTGTATTGCTCGCTCATGTTGTTGTGCTTGATTAGGTGCTAGCTATACCGGAGTGTGGAGTTGACGTTGGATTTATATCTCCAACCTACGCCAAACTAGGTTTCCCCCCAGTGTAAGCAAGCCCAGACCCCGGCCAATCAGCTCGCTTCCAAAGTCAGATGGCAGCCGAATACTGCGTGTACGACGCTTCTCCCACCTACGATAAGGCCAACCGAGAGTTGGTGTAGATCCGAATCTGGTAACGTGATTAAAGAAACGGCAAAGGATGTACGTATGTGGACAAACTGGACCAAGCTGAACTACAAGTTCCGGTACATATGGTTGATGGCGATACGCTGGTAGGGTACATTGAAAATGATGAAGAAAAAAACTGGTGTGCTCCGTTGGTGTCTCAAACAACTGCCAAAATTGTTCTACTTTTTTGAGAGAAAAACTCACATTGATTCCACTGCCATTTACACCAAGCAGCAACCCCAAGCAAACGACCTACTTATGACAAGGTTAGGGTACCCCATGTTTTCCAAAGGGCGAGAATTGCCGGACTAGGCAAATCGAGAGCAAGAGAGTGATCGTCGAGGTGGTGCGCTTAAGATCTTGTGACATCAATATCGTCACGAGAATACCTTTGTCGTTACGTGAGTTCCTCCTCTACGATAAACATCGAACTTCCCGTGTCATGCACTACTTGTAGCTACGTATCAGAAATGAACCTCGGCTGTACCTTACAGAATTCAAATGAAGATGAGGTGCATGTGCAGAGTTGATTACGTAATGGTCAAAGTGGATTTGATGAAATGCAAGTTTTGGAGACTCCAACATGAAGCGATCAGGTGCTCTCATCTGTCTGAACCCCCAAATTGTCTCTTCTGTCTCATCTAATTACAGTATAGACTTACCACTCTTTCAGCCAACGCCAGAACATGTCAAACTCGTCCAATTCTGGTCAGATTCTTCATCCAAGCGCAGCAATTGATTCCTCTAGTGATTCTTAATCGATCAGTTCCTTTCCTTTCTCATTATTGTTGCTCCCCATTCTGATAAAGCTCGAATGTACCCCTGACTCCACACATCATGTCCACCCCCCACTATGCATCTGAAACTCGTCTAGAAATCAGCAACGACAAAGTTGTGGTCAATATTCAGAACTTACCCAGTACCCCGCTACAAGTACACACCGGTGGCTCCCGAATATCACGCCACTGTGGCTCAGTTACCGAGTCTTTGTCTCGTATTTATGTGGCTGTGCAGCATTTGCCGAACTCGGCCGAAAACGGCCGAACAGATAATACTTACAAGCCTTGAGATGGCCGACGTTGTACCGTGGAGCGAAATGTAACCGTCAGGGGCGTTTCTTTGGTTTTGTGGCTACTCGATTCCATGATTATCGATTGTATTGCTCCAACCCAGTCAACCCAAGGTTGTCTCTTAGCATTTTAGTCGAACAAGTCCTAGGGACACCTATGTCGGCGGTGTTACAAAACCGCAATAGCTACAAAAACTGTACCATTCGATAGAAAAAATGTCAAAAAGTATTTTGATTTAAGAAAAGAAATCTCTGATATATTTATTCGTTGAATAATCGCCCTCTGCTGTTCGTCGGATGTCTCCCTACAGCTAGTTGATAGACCTGGATCAATAAAACACCCTTCTTGGTTCGCCAAAAGGAATTCTTTAATGTCATTGGAATCAGTAGAACAATCTGAGTCGACGGACGGTATACAGTATGTATCTCTTAACCTGTTGATTCTGAACTGCCAAAGTTGAGCACACCACTACTTGTACAGCGGCATAGACTGCACCCATCTTTATATGAAGGTACAATATGAACACACCATGGCGTACAATAGTCGCGTTCTATTAAAGGTAGTTCCCGTCCTATTAAGTATGGTCTCTACTTATCGTTATGACGTGGAAACCAATCAACCCCTGTTTCTGAGCCTCTTCACTGAGACATGTTGGTGCTACCTGGTAGACGGTGGTGTGTGCGAGTATAAGTACTGTAGCTACCGGTAGTTGCAATTGTACATGTGGAGCAGTTGTTGAAGTACATACTGTACTCGATTATACAAATTCTCGTCACTTCTACTGCCGCACCTGTTCCTATTATCACGACCACATTCACAACCTTTCCTCTTTCAGCCAAATGTATATTATTTTGGACCCATCTCACCTGGATCAGCTCGAACTCCCATTTAGGAGAAGCATAGCCAACCCTCTTGAAAAATGTTGTTGGGGTGGCTGTCAAACGCACAAAAACCGGCCCATTTTGAATCATCAAAACACTCCATCTACTAAACAAGCCATTCTGAATCGATCAATCCATTCGCCATCTTTATACCTCCCTTCCTCATCATTTCATATCCACCTGCCATATTCCCCCCCTCAAATAAACTCTCGCTGCAACGCACATGCACCACCCAAAATATGAACACCTCACCACTTGACAGCTAACCAGTACAACACAACAGCCACGCTCTCCAACAGTCTCCCCCTCAGCAATGCTCTCTGTGCAAAACCGGACCCAGGAATTCAAAAGCGCGGTCGCAGCCCAGGCCCGGCTGCGCCAGAACGCCGTGCCCGCGCCACAGACCCGATCTGCCAAATCGCAGTTTGCCCAGGACGCGTCGAAAATCGCCGCCGAAATCGCAGACACCACCCAGATGCTGCAACGACTAGCCCAGCTGGCGCAGCGCAAGACGCTGTTTGACGACCGGCCCGTGGAAATCAACGAGCTGACGCACGTGATCAAACAGAAGGTGTCGCGGGTCAACGAACAGCTGACTCAGCTGCAGCAAAGGGCCAAGCAGTCCACGGGCCAGAAGCAGACGATGGAACACTCGAAAAACGTGGTGGTGCTGTTGCAGGAAAAGCTGTCGACGGTGACGGCCGGGTTTGCCGACGTTCTGGAGGAGAGAACCAGAAACATCCAGGCGTCCAAATCGCGGCACGAACAGTTCATTTCCGCCACGTCAGCATCCACACAACAGGCGGCCTCCAGCCCGCTCTACGGCTCGGGAACAGCGTCGTCAAACCCCTACGACATGGTGCAGATGCAACAACAGGAACAAATGTCCGGCGCAGACCCGGAAACGTCCGATCTACTCACGCTCCCCCAACAAGACACGTTGCTACTGGACCAGCAGGATATGTACGTGCAGCAGCGGTCGACGGCCGTGGAGGCCATTGAAAGCACCATCCAGGAGCTCGGAGGCATGTTCTCCCAACTGGCTACAATGGTGGCAGAACAGAGAGAAACGGTGGCTCGAATCGACCAGAACACGGACGACATTTCGTTGAATGTCAGCGGAGCCCAGAGAGAGCTCATGAAGTACTATGCGCGAATCTCGTCGAATCGGTGGCTCATGGTGAAGGTCTTTGGTATTGTCATTGCGTTTTTCATGCTGTGGGTGTTGATTTCCTAAGTAATATGGGCGCAGGAAGATGAGCGAAGCGAGTCTTCCAGAATTTGCGAATCTTCGAGGAGAACGGCATTTCGAACAGCAAATCTCTTGGAGACTGTGGACTACTAGAGACTGTCTAAGAAGAGTGCAGTGGATCTTGCTACAGTTCTCCTGTTGAGAATCAAGGACAAAAGGCCATTCCTGAGCTCATGCTAGGAAGTGAGTCTTTGATCTGATAACCCGGCTTCCCCTCACCACATAGAAACGGAAAAGCCAGGTGCGGGTTTGCATATATAACCCGGCACAGGTATCGGATGGGCAGGAAGGATACATAGTGGAATAGATGGTGTTTGAATGTTTGAGGGGCACAGGAATTGATCGTACGGCTGAAATACTTGGGTCGCAGCGATTCTAACGGTGCCCGTGTCGTACACTACTTTCTCAATATTGAACGGAACATTGCGCTGCCGTGTTTTGGTGGTATAATGGTCGGGATAACGTTACGATACGAAATAAAGGGGTGTCAAGAAGAGCACAGGGTGACAGTGTGGACGTGAAGAGAGCTCCAATATGTCCGCAATGACTTTCCCTATTGATCCATCTACTTTTTGTCACACATGCTCACGCAAAATATTGGAATATACGCATTGTTTTTTTTGGGATGGCTATGGTCGCAATAGTCGTGCGTTACAGTGTATGAACAGATCATGTTCTACTTGTAGACAAAGTATTGTAGGTCTGGGAGAAGATAAACAAGTGCTCTGGGTTTGTCAAGAGGCCCTCTATAGCTCTTTTCGGATTCAGTCGTAGTATATAGGCCTGCTTTGCGAAATGTAGAGCGAGACCGAGATTCAATGACCCACACAACACCTCATTTCGAGGTCACATGTATTACATTTAGCATACCAAAATGTAGCTACAGATCTCCTGAGTATGGTAGTACTCTTAGAATTCTCACATCTTCTCCCTGTTCGAAGATAAACCAAAACTTCTTCTTCTGCCAAATTCCTGGTAATTACCAGATCACATGACCCACTATCATCACCCATGCGGCTCATTATTCTCGCCCCGTGTTTGGGAGCAGTCATGCACACGCAATGCAAGTTATGTTTAAAACCACACGACGCAACTCCGCTGACTAAGCGGGCTGTGCATTCCACACTGTTTCACATGTTTGTTTCACCTCGTGCCTTATGGCCGCGATCGGGTAGTTACGTGACCATAATGACGTGTTCTAGCAGGCCCACAAACACGTGACTTCCCGCTAGCCCTAAACTATCAATTAGCACGATCCGCTAGCTCATACAACTGGAGTCTATTATCACACAACGGTTTATTGATCTCCTGAATAGCGAGTGTACATTATGGTTTCAGGTGAAGCCAGGGGTCACGTGATCACAGGAACAGTTACGGGTAAGTCACGTGATCTGTCCGCTCAAGACAAGCGACGGGATCTTCTCTTCTCTAGGGGCTGTCCTAGGCTGCTTTTCTCATGGTGTGATTTGTGACGCTTAATAATGATTCTTGGAAAGGATGAAGACGGATTTTGTCACTTTTCAGAAATTGAATAGATTTCTCTCGTTGAGGACAATAGATCCTTTCACTCCATTTTCCCATACGACCACTCCTTCCCCTTTTAATCTCTTTCCATGGGGTGTCCCCTATATGATGAGTGGTAACTGAGACAACCATAACACTGTATTTTAGGGAGAGTCTAGAGTGGTCAAAAAGGGGAATTTCTGAATTTTCAAAAGGCTAATACATTTGTTTTGTTGTTCTCATCATTCTTAACACCTCAGATCACATCATTCTCACTTCTAACACCCCCATCTCAGCAATCTACACTTTTATATAAAGTTCTTTCCTGCCGCAGTATTTAAGGTTGGTGGCATGCATGAGCTCCAAATATAGGCAATGTTGGAGTATCATTTCATTCGACACTATTACAGCTTGAAAGTGAGTATTGATGACGGTTGAAGGTGTTAGAGGGGGTTTGGGGGAGGTGTTTATGGCCACGTGATGTCCCCGTGTCACGTGCTTGGCTCTAGCACCCCCTATGCCCCCCACCCACCACCTTGCTACTAACACAGTCGACCCCATGGGTCTGCTAGAAAACACGCTGTTCGCGGAGGGAGAGCCGTTTTCCTACGATGGCAACAACCGGGGCAAGCGCAAACTCCAGCCGATGGACGGATCGAGTCTTCCGCTGGAAAACACGGACTTTTCGGCCGAAACGCTCGATCGTCTGGTGGGGCGAAACGTGGTCTCTCCTGCTTCGGACTATTTCCATCTCGGACAGAGTGGCGAGGTTTCCGAAGAGGTACGGGCCAAGCGGGAGCTTCGAGACCGTAGGCTTGCTGCCGAGGAGGAACGAGAAAGGAGCCAGAAGGAGGCTAATCAGAGAGCTCAGAGCGAGACGTGGAAAGAGATTGAAGAAGAGTACGGCGAGGGAAAACAGCATGTGGTGGGAGATCTCAGACGAGAGGTGTCTCGAGATGAAGACGAAGACGGGAACACAAAAGAATACGCTCCGTTTGACGAGCCATCGACTACAATCATTCCTCCTGAAACAGGTCAGGATGGTAGTTTGGACGTCAAGCCTCCAAAGTCAGCGTTCGAGAGAGATACTCCGTCTTATATCACTTCGTTACCGATAGGTGAGTACAAGCACACAGGTCATGTGATTGCAAAGGTGGATCAACCACCGAATCACGCATTTATCAGACTACCAACTTCACCACTAACACAGCATCCAAACACACTTCTGCATCTAAATCTACAACCACATCGACATCCAAATCGACATCACCACCATCACCTTCTTCGTCGTCATCCAACTCGGATACCAAAGAAACACACCATGGATACCAACACCACAACTACACACTCCACGACACCACGTCCAGTGACTCGTTCAAGGACGCACTGGAGGAGCTGCCAAGCGACGCTGAAAGTCTCCAGGAGCCTTCAACAGCCAAGTACACTCATAATTTGCATTCCTGGAGAGACTCCGGAGGAGATACCGACACGTTGAGGGGGGAGAATGCTGCTGACATTAATACAGCAGGAGCAAGCACTTTGGGAAAGGGCAAACTAAGCATGGGTCACGTGATGGGCCGAACGCACTCGCCATCGATAGCGTCACGTGAATCGGCTTATGACCATCAGCCCACTGCTATTGTTGACAGTGGGAGTGACGGTGATGATGAGGAGGAGGAAGAGGAGGAGCCTGTTGGTGGAAGGACAACGTCACGTGCAACGGCCCAGTCACGTGACAAGACGGTTTCGCCGTCACGCCCCTTGCCCCTATCACGAACCTCATCTCTGTCACGTGAACGGACCATTTCTCCGTCACGTGGATCGTCTCCGATTCGATCGAAATCGCCTCCCCTCCCTGCATTCACTTCTACCCGTCAAAAACCGTTGCAGCGGGTTCCCACGTTGAATTTGCCCGAGGGGGACGGTGGAAATCATGTGACCGAGGAAGACGGTGGAAATAACGTGACCGAGGACGACTCCGACTCCGACGACTCAGATTGTGATATTGATAACTACGAGGTTGAAGCCGAGCTTCCCACCATCGATACAGCCATGGATTCGTCTGAGGAGCAGCTGGAGAACGACATTGATCATTTGGGGTTTGGGGAGTCTCGGCTAGAATTGCCGTTTCTGCACTCCCTCGAGTCTCATTTGCTGCCTCATGACAGTAGCCATCACCATCATCATCACCATGGCAACGTGCGAAAGAAGCTGATTCGGCGGTTGTCCAACAGCAACCGCAAGTCCAGTGAGTCGAGCATGTCGTCGATTGACTCACGTGACTTTTCGCGCCCTGTGCAGTTCTGCAACGATGTGGGAGTCCCCGACCCTTCCTGGCAGACCCACGACGTTTCTGATCCAGAGGAGATTTCTGCTCCCATTTTGCCCCGATTCGAGAGTCTCAAAAAATCGACCAAGGGCAAAAAGATTGGCGGAGGACGCAAGGGAAGAAGACGGGCTGCTATTGAGGAGGAGGCCAACAATGGAGGAGACCGCAACAACAACAACAACAACAACAACAGCGACAGAAGAAGCATTCTGAGCAGGAGGAGCACCAAGGGCAAGGAAGTGGATGACGGCGGGGGATATGAGTCTGCAAAGTCGAGAACACAGTCGGTGGCCACCACGACTACAATGTCGCCTTCTTTGGGAGCCGTGTCCGATTATTACACCGACGTGGACACGGACGTTGAGGGTATTTGTGGGCTGGAGAGTCGCACTCAGTCGTCTGCCAGCATCAACAGCAAGCACCTTAGCGTCAAGTCCACTAAAAGCTCTAAGTCTGCAGCAGCTGCCAAGTCAGCCACCGCTAGCGCCAAACCCGCCGCTCGTGTCTCAAACATTATCTCGGAAGAAGAGTACATCAACGACTACTACCGCAAGAACTACGGACATGACGCCCCGAAGGTGGACGAGCCTATTACGGAAGAAGACAACAACAAGGACGAGGAACCGCTGCATCACGTCAAGTCGACCAAGTCCATCAAGATTGACGAGCCTGAGTCCATGATTGAGAAACGACAGTCGCTCCAAATCGACCCTCTTTACCGTCCCAAGGCTCTTCCTGAATCCAGAAAGTCAGGAGAGAGTTCGCGAAGCGCCAAATCGAACAAGTCAGGCAAATCTGGCTTGCCTCACATCTCAAGAGGAGTGGCCATGATGATGACTGGATTGAGTCCGAGTAATTCAACCCCTGCCTCAATGAGAGAGAGTGTGACGCCGGAGGGGTCTGTGGGGGACGGCTGGAGATCACGTGACTCGTTGGCTACACGTGACTCGCGCAACTCGCGTTCTCGGTCGCAATCGCGTGCTCCTTCCACTCGAGGCTCGTTCTCCCGCGAGGGATCACGTTCTGCATCACGTGCGCCGTCGTTCGTGTCACGTGACCTCCCGCATTTATCGCGACTTCGATCGTCTCTGCGGCATTCTTCCGATGTTTCTTCAGCGTATCCTGCTTCTATGGATTTGAACTTACCTCAGGGTCGGACCATTTCGAATCCCGATATCAGCATCCATCACCCTCTTTTCCATCAGCAGCAACGACAACACGAGCTGGAGGATCAGGAAGCAGGCTGGTCGTCGACCTGGCGAAGTTGTTTTCGATCCGGATGTGTTCCCTGGAACATCAAAAGATGGCACACGGAAGCCGACTGGAATTCCACGTGGGGAATCTCGTGGCCCTGGTCCAGCAGCAAGAGGTGTGCTCCTAAAGACAACGAGATTGGAGGTGATCTGCGTCGAGACGAAGCTGCGTTGCCGTGTATTCGAGTACGAGGAGATCCCGGCCCCAGAAACACCAATCTCGAAACCATGGACCATGCCACTCTCAACGCTTCTGCTTGCGATGTGGCTGCGGTTCATTCGCTGGCTTCCCGTCTCGGCGATCCTGCTGACTCGCTGTACGATTTGGCCGATGAAGAAGCCGACATGTTTGACCAGGGCCAGTACTGGGGTGTCACTGGCGACAATCCAGAGGTGCGGCCTCTTTCCGAAGCTGCTAGTCAAAAGGGATATGTGCTGGACGTGATTTACGAAAACCAGCGAGGCATGTTTGTGTTTGGCCATCCGTTCTTCTCGTCCAACTCGCTGCTCAACTTTGACAGAAAGCCCTGGACCACTTTGGACAACAAGGCTGCTCCTGGCGATCCCCAGAGCTACCCGCTGCCCAACACCAACTGGCAGTGGGCGTGGAAGTACTGGTACATTGACATGAGCGGCGACGTGGACGATCACGGGTGGTCGTACTCGTGGTTCTTCCGGTCACGACGCTGGCATGGAAGCCACGTGTGGTTCCATTCGTGGGTGCGACGACGACGGTGGATTCGGGTGCGAAAGACCCGGGAGTTCAACAAGTCCGAGGCCATCACCGGTCGACTCGAGAGACCCATTAGGATCCACGACTCGCTTCTCGAAGCCAAGCAGCGAGGAGACGCGAACCGAGCAGCTCGAAAGGCGTCGTCTGGCGCTGTGGTCACCAATTCCGCGGCCCACGACTTCATGCACGCCAAGTACTCTGTTTTGGTGGAGTCTGCGGCGTCGGCGACTACCTGGGGCGACTTCTGGGAGGTTTTTACGGCGTGTCGTCTGGACCGAGAACGTACAGCGGTTATCATCACGTGTGTTCGAAACCCGCTGAACTCGGGTGCGCTCACTCGACTTGCCCAGAACCCCAACGAGGCGATCGACCAGTACCAGTTCTCCGAGAACATTGACAAGCTGTGCGCTCGAGTGGGCCAGTTGGTCGAGAAGGTGGAGATGGTGCAGGGCACAGACATGTCCAAGAAGATCTATGAGATTGAGACGGGCAAGGAGAAGGAGGGACACGAGATGGCTCGTCCCGATGAGCATCTGGAGCTGTTGCGGGAGTTTCTCGACGGAATCGAGGAGCATGTGGCTGGAGCCGCGGGCTTTTACTCGAGGTTGGAGCAGGCGGAACAGGCTTTGCCTCAGACTGCCAGTAGTGAGGGCAGCGAGGCCAAGGTGAAAACTGTGAACTAGTGAACGAGTGAACGGTTTGTGCACTGAGTCGCTAGGTCTGAGCCGTTAGGTCTGGACCTGAGTCACCTCGTCGCGTCCCTCAAATGCATAAAAGTACATATTTAATTACATGGTTGGGTTTAGATGGAGGGTGTATGATCAAGAGGGGGTGTTGTCTGTCAACGGTGCTGGTGGAGGGATATAGTAATGTTGTTGTAACGAAAAATATATTCTACTATCAAAGAGGCAGTCACAAGTTGGTGCAAACTCTAGGAGCTCCTCTATATGACCAAACTGTTGATGTGCTCATGGGTCATACAAATACATGCCACCGACAGCACTGTTTGTCAATCAATAAATTACTGTATATAAATAATCAGACTCAAGTCTATGGTTGTGAATTGTCACCGGTGGAACATTCGCTGACTCGCAATCCTCACTAAGTTCGTGGTTACATGTACAACGGCTGAGGAATTCCCTGCGGCCGGTCTCCATCCTCCGGGTTGGGAGGTGGCATCATTCCTCCGGCCTGCATGGCAATACCCATCATCTGCGACCCGTCCGGCGCTCCGCCCACCTGTCCGTGTTCTATAGATTGGCCCATCATCATGGGCTGATGATGGTTGGGGTGGGGTGCGTTCTGAGGCACGTTCTGGGGCACGTTCTGAGGCACGTTCTGGGGTACGTTTTGAGGCACGTTTTGCATGTCCATGGGCATGGGCATTTGCTGCGACATTTGCTGAGGCATTTGCTGGGGGACCTGCTGTTGCTGTTGTTGGGGGACCTGCTGAGGAACCTGCTGCTGAGGCATCTGCTGCACCTGTTGAGGCACCTGCTGCTGCTGCTGGGGAACCTGCTGCACTCCGGGCTGAGGAATAGTGGGCACTTGAGGAATGGGGACCGGAGCAGGAACATTATTAATGACAATGTTGGTGTTGAGCACCTCATCCAACGTCGCCGGCGGAATCTTGGCTCCGTTGCCGTTCTTAAAGTCCAACACAATGCTCTTGAGACCCTTGACCTGGTCTCGGAGCCGCGCAA
This sequence comes from Yarrowia deformans, assembly GCA_900519085.1. NCBI lineage: Eukaryota > Fungi > Ascomycota > Dipodascomycetes > Dipodascales > Yarrowia > Yarrowia deformans. The sequence continues at coordinate 246,237 of ULGY01000016.1, read as the reverse complement.
TCTGCTGGTTCAGATTGTCGTTTTCAGACGCGTAAAACTCCACCTTGGCCTCCAGGTTGGCCAGCCACTGCTTCTTTCGCTGCCGGCACTTGAGAGCAGCCACCCGGTTGCGTTCCAGGAAACATTTCCGTTTTTCCTCCTCGTCCTGGGGTTCTCCGTCGGGTCCGAGCTCGGAGGCGGCCATGGCTGCTGCGGCGGCGGCCTCATCCTCTTCTTCCTGCTTGATTTCCGTCTTTGTCTTCTTTCGCTTCTTCGCCGGGGGTTTCGAGTCCTTGCTGGTGTTGTTGGTGGCGGTCGGCGATGTTTTCGCGTCCGTTTTCTTTTCTCTCTTACCCTTGCCCTTGCCCTTGGCAGCAGGGGGTGGCTGTTGCACTCCCTGAGACGGAGGCGGTTGAGTCACGTGACCCGATTGTGCTGGTTGTGCTGGTTGCGCTGACTGAGCCGGCTGCTGACTAACGCCCAGGGTCTTTGCCTTCTGCTCATCAGGGGTATCCAGGTTGAACAAGGCGGAAAGACCTCCGGGCGTGGTCTTGCCGTCCTGCTGGGCTGCTACGGCTGCAGCGGCTGAAATTGGCGTCAGCTGGCCTCCGGGAGTAAGCCCGGACCGAATTCCGCTCTCGGCAAAGCTTCTGTGTCTAAGGGACGACACGAGCGATGAAAACGCGCCTGGAGATTGAGCTCCGGGGGTTCCGGCGTTCCATCCGGGGAATCCAGCCGGGGTTCCTCCGTTCTGCGACTTTTGGAGAAAGATTGCTGGCGACAGAGGCCCGGTGTCGAATCCCGAGATGCCCGCCGAGGGAGTGTTTGTGCCGGATCCAGTCTGGTGGATTTCAGACAGAGGAGGCAAGATTCTGTTGCCTCCAGGAGTGAAGACTCGGGCCAGTGGCGTCAGTTTGGGTGACTTGTGGGGATTGTTGGAGTTGTCCATGGACGCATTTCTGGAATGCGACAATCGGGGCGCTCCTCCAGCTCCCGGCCCACCACTGCCTCGTTTGTTCTTGTCGTCATCTGGCGCTGCAAACGACTGCTCGAAAGGATTGGGTTCGAGGTCAAAGGTGGTTTTGCGAGTTCCCACCGAGTCCTGGGACGACACTGAGGTTTTTCGTGCGGTAGGAGAGGTTGAGTCTGCTTTCGACATTTTAGAAACCGGGGTATAGGGGGGGGGCGTTATGAGCGTTGGCGTGGTGTTTAATCACGTGATGCGTTAATTCCGAGTCAGACGTGCTCGCGTTCACGCGTTCAACCTTTGAAGCGTATCTGGTGACCGTGTGTGTATGGTGGGTTTGTAGTGAGTGCTGAGATAGGCACGTCTCGGTGTACTATGGGTTGCGTGATGACGTAGTTTCTTCCCTGGGACAAGGTGGTTTTGGTTTTTAAGATTTCGACATTGCGGGAGTTTGGGTTTGCTACGTACTTTTGGGCATGCGCACATTAGGGTCTGGAGGGGATGTGTGGAGACAGGAGTTTGGGGGCAATAGGGGGGTATAACGGGTATGGAGGTCGGTTGTGTGGGTGCTCACTAGTTGATGGACGGCTTTACTCCAGTATGCACCTTCTTTTGAGCCTCATTCGGGATGCTACCAATACTTGCCTATTATAGTGTACACACGCCATATGACGTAATTGGGTGGCTTGTGAAGTGCTGCTGTTGAGAATGTACCAGGTAGAGACGTTTTGTGCACATTCAGAATAAGCATATAAGTGAGGTGTAGAGTCGGTTTTGTCCCCTTTGGTCGCACGTTTCAATCTGCCGTTGTTATGATTCGGTCAGCTCACCACACACACGGACCGTTGTGCCTCGCCTCCGGACTCCCCATTGCAACGGCCCAAACTCCAATGTGGGGGAGCTTAAACTTGGCGGCTTTGACACGTGAGAAAGGTGCAACGCGAGCGGCCAAACGGTAACAGACAGTGCCAGGCGGTGCGCATCGTGATACGGTAGTGGCGGTCACGTGACTGGCGGTATGGTGAAGAGGAAATTGTCACTTGATTTTTCACCTGCTTCCCACAGCTTGTCCACTCACCCTCGTCCAGTTGCATTTGCCACATCCATTAACCTCGGCTATTATTGATGCCTTCCCATCCCCATGTTTTCAAATAGGGTTCCGATGTTAGAGATCAATATCGAAGTCTGAAAATTGTGGAACAAGAAACGGGTGGGTATGGCAATATGAGTCAGGGACGTACCGGTACAAGTATTTCGACTAGGGAAAACGTGTCTTACTAAAAGTGTGTCACCGAGCGGCAACTGCAACTGCTTACAAACGCGTATCAGTGCTCAGATTGGGGTCCACGTGGAAACCAATGAGACATTACTAAAGGGCTACTTGTAGGTACTTGTAGACGTGTTAGTCGCCGAGAAGGCTGCTTGAGACAGATGAATGGCGATCGGCGTGGTTCTGTAGGTGTTAGAATGGTTCATATTTGTTTTCTAACGACTCAGCAGACATACTGGAGCACACTGGAGGGCGTATTATAGCTCACGCTGGTAAGAGATACACGACACGATCGAACACAGAAGTTTGACGTAAAAACTGAGTCCACTAACCGACTCCAATGACCCACTTTACCATACCAAGGTGGTAGATACGCGCTAAAGCTCTTCATCGCTGTTCAGCTAGAAGGTGAAATCTTGTCCTGCTCGTAGCCAAGCATACCACTTCAGATGGTCAATACTACGATACGAGTACACACAGTACTCCGAAACATAGCGTTGAAAAGCTCTCGTCTCATAGACCACAACAATGTGCTTGAAGTTGCCACAGCTATCACGACCCGTACACTACAGTAGTCTAAGACCACACCGTCCCCCAGACACATGGTAGGAGACCAGTACCGAGCAGGATGCTTGTTCTATAGTGTGTACTCGTATATTGGTGCCACCCCGCCCACCGCAAAATCGCCGAAGACTTGTCAACGACTTTGGCCATCGACTCTCCACCATTAGCCCCCCCTTGTTCTCCACGGACTAACTCGTCCAAGCGAGATTAATGTCGTCGGAGAGTTTTCGGCTGAGATTGTACAACGGCTGGACTGTCAGATACGGGGTGTGAGCCGCACCGTTTTGCTGAAGCAGACAGGTTTATTATCTGTGTGGTTCTTTGTTGCGAAGAACCGAACATGTTTGATTTGAACCGAGCAGATGCCGAGCCAGACGGTGAATGAGCCAGACGGTGGATTGTTGACCGTGGAAAACCAGCGTCAGGTCAGATTGAGTAAAACCAGCTTCTTGCGGAGTCCACTCGTACCACACAGGTCACGTGACCACGCGCTCCACAAAACCTGGGGTCTCCACATGTCCCCGGATGTCTCTGTTCCGTAGCGTGACTCATGCGGAATGACGTGAACGGGGCCAGGGTGAAGGCTAGGAATGGGTGAGATGTGTTTTACTGAGCGAAGGGGGTCGATGGAACGGCAGAGATCCAGCGTCATCTATTGACTCATTGCAAAGGGCGGCAAATCCTCCTGCTTTGGTGCCGTCCTTTCGTTTGTTCAAACATCTACTTTACCATGCCCTCGTTTGCCGCTCGGATTAATGGATACATCGGCTATGTTGGAATACGATTTTTGGGCTGGCGCGCGCGGGTTCTTTTGTTCCAAGCCACAAGGTTCACCGAACCCCGGATTCGACTGTGAAAAATCAGATTTAGTGCGGTGAATGCGTATGGGCATAGGCCATGGCATGAGCATGGTGTCGACGAAGAACACTACGAAAAACCAACAACACCGAACGAGAGCTTCAACCATCCACATGTAATCGTCACCCGATGTACACTCGATTCGAAGACTCAAACACTAACCCTCAGGGCCACGGATCTGATAGTTCACCGATATCGGGTTGCAGATCATGGTGTCATAATCTCTGAACGTGAAGGTTGGGGTGGAGGGTTGATGGTGGTGGGGGTCACGGATTTGCGCGGTTGAAAAACTGTTGAATCAGGTATTCCAGCTACGTAGAGTCTATTAAAGGCCTCAAAACACCCCTACATCGTCTCCAACACCGCCGTTGACGCCCCGTTAGACACCCTCCTACACCACTCTCCTACACCAAATAACCTTTGACCAATCTGCCGAGGCAGGTGGAAATATGCACTCCAGGCTGGCCATGCACATGTACAGGTATATACTGTAGAATGGTATGGAAGGGTGGCGAACGGTGGCAGTTTAGTGGCAGTCACGACCTGGGTGATGTGGGCTGTCAGTTGCATGTCTCACCGGCCGGTGTTTGATCACGTGACTCATCGGCCCACTCCTCCCCTCCCCTCGGCCGACTCGCACTTGTTTAACTTCCCTCGCCAGCAATCACGTCCTATTCTGCCAACCTTTTTCCCAAAAGGCAACGTCGGAAAGGGTCGGGCAGACTCGGAACAAACGAAAATCGGCCGGGCTCCAGCGGGGGTAGTTCGGCTGTGTTTGGCGGTGGTGGTGGCGCTACAGGCGGGCCCCAGATTAAGACCATCGATGTGGGGTGTCAAATCACGAGTTTCAGACAGAATAGAGACGACAGGTGGTGGTCCCTGACTAAGCCTTATCCGCTGGGTGTACTCCACATTTCAGCGCTCTTACAAAGGTAACGTTGACTGGGGCTTCCTCTGGTTTTAGTGTGGAAACCAAAAAAAAAGCTAACCTCCACGTCAGAGACAATGGCAGACAGGACAGGACAGGCAGAGTTATGTGTGGAGCGCTTGTTCCTTGCAACCGAGGACAAGACGAGAGAGGGATGGGGGAACTCGGCACGTGTATAAGGGACGATGTAGAGGAGCTATGGGGACGGGGAAAAGTGAAATCAGCTCTGCAGGGAACGGAGACCGAGGATCCGGGCTGAAACCGCGAGTTCAACACTCGAAACCACCATTTGACCACACCCCTTCGGCCCGTGAAACGCCGGTGTGAAAAACCCTAAAGCTTGCTTCTGACCAGACGGGATGCACAGCAACATCCTCTATGAAGAGTCACCTGCAGTATATATAGATCTGGGGATCCCCAGTTAACAGCCCAAGCATACAAAAAGTGAGTATCCAACTTGGGGATATGGTGGAGACACAGACAACAGCGACACAGATGGACAAGGACATCGACACACACACACGCACACACGCAGACGCGACCAGACCCAAGGAACACAAACACGAACACACCGCTGATCTGCCCATGTGACAGCCATGTACATGGTCGTGTTCTGTGGTTGATTTGTGCGACTTGGTGGTCAGTCTTGGGTGTTTGGGTGGGGCTCTCAGATGTTCTTCTGTGAACCATCATCCGACACTCCCGCTGTGCGGCTTGGCGGTCGTGCCTGTCCGTCTCTGACGCTTCTGTTGTCACCTACCATTCCGAATCCGGACAGCCCAGCGTGACTTGGCAAAGAGGATGTCACAAGCGCAACTAGTCGCGTTTCATAGCCACTCGTTTCCGTTTACTAATACAGTGTCCGAACAGCAGCGATTCAACAACGAAGTCGAGGAGATCAAGAAGTGGTGGTCTTCCCCCCGATGGAAGAACACCAAGCGTGTCTACTCTCCCGAGGACATTGCCTCTCGACGAGGAACCATCAAGGTCCCCCAGGCCTCTTCCCAGCAGGCTGACAAGCTCTTCAAGCTGCTCCAGGAGCACGAGAAGAACCACACCGCCTCTTTCACCTACGGAGCCCTTGACCCCGTCCAGGTGACCCAGATGGCCAAGTACCTTGACTCCGTCTACGTTTCCGGATGGCAGTCTTCTTCTACCGCCTCCACCTCCAACGAGCCCTCTCCCGATCTGGCTGACTACCCCATGGACACCGTCCCCAACAAGGTTGAGCACCTGTGGTTTGCCCAGCTCTTCCACGACCGAAAGCAGAACGAGGAGCGACTTTCTCTGCCCGAGTCCGAGCGAGCCAAGCTCCCCGCCCCCATCGACTACCTGCGACCCATCATCGCTGATGCCGACACCGGTCACGGAGGTCTCACCGCCGTCGTCAAGCTCACCAAGATGTTCATCGAGCGAGGTGCCGCCGGTATCCATATCGAGGATCAGGCTCCCGGTACCAAGAAGTGCGGTCACATGGCCGGAAAGGTTCTTGTCCCCATCCAGGAGCACATCAACCGACTGATTGCCATCCGAGCCTCCGCCGATATCTTCGGCTCTGACCTCCTGGCCATTGCCCGAACCGATTCCGAGGCTGCCACTCTCATCACCTCTTCCATCGACTACCGAGACCATTACTTCATTGCTGGTGCCACCAACAAGGATGCTGGCCACCTCGTCGACGTCATGGTCGCCGCCGAGCTCGAGGGCAAGCAGGGCGCCGCTCTGCAGGCCGTTGAGGACGAGTGGAACCGAAAGGCCGGTGTCAAGCTCTTCCACGAGGCTTTCGCCGACGCCGTCAACGCCGGCTCTTACTCCAACAAGGCTGAGCTCATCGCCGAGTTCGACAAGAAGGTCACCCCTCTGTCCAACACCCCCGCTCTTGAGGCCCGAGCTCTGGCTTCTCGACTTCTCGGCAAGGACATCTACTTCAACTGGGAGGCTGCCCGAGTCCGAGAGGGCTACTACCGATACCAGGGAGGAACCCAGTGTGCCGTCAACCGAGGTATCGCTTACGCTCCCTACGCCGACCTCATCTGGATGGAGTCCAAGCTGCCCGACTACGCTCAGGCCAAGGAGTTCGCCGACGGTGTCAAGTCTGCTGTCCCCCACCAGTGGCTGGCTTACAACCTGTCTCCCTCTTTCAACTGGACCACCGCCATGTCCCCCGAGGACCAGGAGACCTACATCAGCCGACTCGGCAAGCTCGGCTACGTGTGGCAGTTCATCACCCTTGCCGGTCTGCACACCAACGCTCTCATCTCCGACAAGTTCGCCAAGGCTTACTCTGAGCGAGGCATGAAGGCTTACGGTGGCGAGATCCAGCAGCCCGAGATTGACCAGGGTTGCGAGGTTGTCAAGCACCAGAAGTGGTCCGGTGCCGAGTACATTGACGGTATCCTGCGAATGGTTACCGGAGGTATCACCTCCACCGCCGCCATGGGTGCCGGTGTCACTGAGGACCAGTTCAAGTCCAAGCTTTAAGCAAAAACCATTAGTTTTTAGTTTAGCAAAATATATTTAACGAGTTTGAACGATAAAATTAGAGAGACATTTTTTTAAGCACGCGATGTCTCAGTTTTACCACACAGTAGCCCAACTGTAACCGTAACCATGTTTTTATAGCAATGAAGGAGACAGAACAAGTTGAAAAGATGTACACAGAGAAACTGATGAAGAAGTAGGGAAGAACTTATCACGTGATTGGGTTGCTCAAGAAGACTACGGAGTACTGTAGTGGTATCCATAAATGTCATCTCTCGATCTGCTCTCTCTGCACTCGTTGATCTCTCAGCTCATGGTTAAACTGTCGTGACTTTACGGACAGAGGCGAGCGAGAGTTATAGCAAACAGGTTTGAGCTGTGATTGGGTCGGTAGCACTGTACTCGTACTGGGATAGCAAGGCGGGCGTGTGAGCACCCAGTTCTTCAATCATGAGATTGGAGGCTGTCTAGCAAATGGTGAACTGCAACGTCGGCTTTTTAACAAACAGAAACCCATTGAAACTAGATACCAAAATGATCGCGAGCGGCTGCTGGTTTCAATGGTATAACTTATATCTGTGTCGGATGGCCACGTGTAGAGTAGTTTGGCGTATTCTGTTGACCCCAAGTAAGGTGGACTTGAATTTCCGAGCCGCACGCCTGGGGGTGCAGTTTTAGCCGTCTAGAAAGGGTGATGGAAAGCTCCAGGGTGGATGAGGTTTTGACAGGAAGTGTTTGTAGGTGTGCTGTCAGTTTATCCGGAAAATTATCTCTGAATAATACATATTGGCAGAGATAAGGTGATGTGTACCTTGAGCCTGAGCTCAAGTAGTATTTCAACTAAATGATACTTTTGTCAAGCAAAGTCAAGTGATGGAACTAAAATGGTTTATCATGAGTAAACATTCAGACATCCAAACACACTAGTTATAAGTATTAAGACGTCTTAGAAGTTTTCAAGAATACTCCTTGGTTTAGTGTCTGTCAAAGTCGTATCTGCCTTATCGTGCCTAATCGTGCATCACCGCGTATCTTACTGCAAAACTGTTTCACTAACTCAACACATTTATTTAGACCAATGTTGGCCACTACTATCAAGCCTCCTCATCAGCCCACTTCGCACGCTGGGCTCAAACAGCGTATCGAAAATACCGGTTCTGCTTATCGGTCAAATCCAGCAATTGCACCCTCTCCAGCTCTTCAGGAGTAGCCTTGGGTTCATTCCTATCTCTCCATCTATTTTCGACGATATTCACCCACAGCAAAATACCGTTGAGACCCATGGCAATGCAAAAGAGAACGACCATGGACACTTTGGCAGGCACGTACATGGGGGCATCAGTGGCTCGAAAGGTCTGCGGACCAATGATGTTGCCCACACAGTATCCAATGAGCAGAATGGCGTTGACAGTCAGCTTCTTGGTGTGTCCAGAGGTGTTGGAGGCCACCGAAGAAAGCATGCAGATGAATCCCAGGGGGTACAGAATGAGCAAGTAGAGACCGGCCAGACCTGCACTTTGGTTGTCAGGCATGAAGGCCAACAGACAGATGGCCATAAAGGCGATCGCTTGAGCGACAAGACTGACAATGAGCCGTTGCTGAGTCAGCTGGGCAATGATTCCAAAAAGAATACATCCTACAAACTCGGTAGCTCCCTGAGGGGTCTGGAGAAGCAGTCCTCGGATGGGCCCTAATCCAAGAGTCTCAGAGAACAAGATTGTGTTGAAGTTTGTGATACCTCCGTTGGGGATGTTCTGACAAAGACAGAAGAAGAAGTAGATCCAGGTTCGATAGTCGGAGAAGGCTTCGATGAACTGGTCCTTCTTGAACTTTTTGTTCTCAAAGCCCTGCTGGTTAGATCTGATGCGTATAATGACGAGTTTGCGTTCCTCTTCAGTCAGAAACCAGGCCTTTGACGGATCATCGGGAACATGGAGGGCAAAGACGATTCCTATGGCGATAGTGATAACTCCAGTGATGATGAACAACAACCTCCAACCAGCAATAGCCGTGTGATGGTTGACAGCCAAGCCGTAAGCTGTGAAAGAGCCCACCAGTAGTCCTAGACCATTAGATCCTAGCCAGATGGATGTTCTGAGAAACTGCTCCTCTCGCTTGTACCATTGGGCAGTCAGAATAACAAACGCAGGAGTTACTGCAGACTCCAACATTCCTAGAATCGTTCTGAGAGCGATAAATCCAGGGTAGTTGGGGGCAGCATGAAGACAGAGAACAATGCCCCAAAGAATGATGAAACCAGATAGAGTCTTTGCCAACGGGAAATGTTGCAATAAATAGACCGAGGGAAACTCGAAAATGAGATATCCAAGATAAAAGGCCGTTCCTGACCAGGAATAGTCGTCTCCTTTCATTCCTAGATCATCTCGCAGACCCATGACAGAAGCAGTACTATTAGTACTCTTGTCCATGTACTGAATGGCATAGATGAGCATCATGATTGGACACATATACAGATCGGTTTTTCGAAGCAGACGACGATCTGTCTCCTTGTCCAGAGTGTATGGAATGTCGACAATCTGGGCTTCAGACGACGACTTGGGCGAGTCTTCGAGAGGGGGCTTTTCAAGAGGAGAAGACGATCCGATGACAGAAGTCATGGTGTCGGAGTTGTCGATCTTCTCGCTCTCAAACGCAGCAGACTCTTCAGCGTGAGGAGTAGAAACTTGGATATGGTCGTTGGAAGTCATTGTCGACTAGAACCGGGCTCTCTCATCCATTAAATACCAAGGAGTTAACGAAGACCTTTTTTCCACCACCCGACCCCACAAAAGATTTTCAATGTGGGGTACGGGGCAGCCTGATCTAAGATCTAGTGTCGTGTGTGCGCGTACATTGTCTACAATAGGATGTGGGGAATCGTTGTCCACGGGGTATTAGTAACTGTAGGAGTTGGCCAGTAATTAGAGAGTCTTTGCAAAATTAAGAATGACCTGCCTGTGGCAGTTTTAATAGCTTTTAATCACTCTCGATTGATTTTGTGTCTCACAAATCTCCAAATATTCATGTCCATTAAATCCGCCTTCCAGGTTAGACCCGAAGAAGCCAGTCTAGTGACTCTTTGAGGCAATCTCAGCCGTAGGCACGCTACCAGTTGTAACTTCCAGATAGGGTAAAGATTTTGGACTATAACTCGACGAGAATAGATTCCTAATATGGTAGTTGCAGGAGAGCGGGTGAGGCGATCCGTAAGAAGCCGCATTAAAAGTGTTAACTGGAACTGGGATAATTTTGGTATCAAAATGATCTTACAGATTAGGGGAATATATTGGTAGTACTTGAATTCCAGTAGCTTTTGATTTGAAGGGGCAGACATTTAAGGTGGGGTTTGGAGTGTGGGTGGTTTTGCCAGCATCCAATTTCTGCCACGATCGTATTCCTCACTTTTACAAACTCAAGATTGGACACGATTTCGAGAATGCACGTGAACGGGGCGGGTCACGAGACTTGGGTGGAGGTAATTAGTTAATTTAGGGGTCGGAACTGCTCTCTGAGTTTGTTTCTTGTTTAAAGAACCATTGTGAAACAGTAACAGAGACAGTGACAGACTGAGACAGCGACAGACAGAGACAGGCCGGGACAGAGGCTGTGTTGCTGCTACCCCTGCAACGTGTGCAAGGGTGCCGACAAGAGGTGTTTCGAAGAGGTGTTTCGAAGAGCTGAGGGAAGAGCTGAGGTGCGATTGACAGAGAAGACCTCCAGCATCTTTTTCAACTAGGGCCAATCTGTCGTGAGCCCCTTGTCGTGAGTTATTAGCCAATTACGGTACTGACGGTTCCCAAGCACCTGATACCTGCCCTCGATCTATTAGATAATCACCATTTCCCCCGTTTTTACGGAACCAGTTAAGAGCCGACTCCGACTCTGACTGCGACATATCCATCTCTTGTCTGGCCTTGTGGAGAACCCAGCCTTTTTACTTTGCGCGAATAGTGTGACCACAAGAACGTATCAGTCGAGCTACAGTACAAGTAGATGGACTTATCGACCACCTGAGAAGATGCGGCTCTTGCAGGTATCGACAGAACGATAGTAATAGGACAACTTTACGACGTTGGCTTATGTTTGCTTCTACTGCTATTGCACTAATTAGCCCAGAGCTTGTCCTGACTTCCAGTACGACCAATTTCACTTGGACGGTTTCACACACAGTAGCATAGATCCAGTTCACTTTGCAAGGTTCTGATTCAGTTCTCCAGTCTAATTTCAAGTTTGTGCCTGCTGTATCTTTCTCAAGGATTGGGTGGTGTGAGCGCGGGTGCTGCGATCGAATGGAGATGTTTACTTCTAACCATGTGACCCCCACGTTCTGCAAGTGTTCGGACCTGGGTTCCCGATACAGGTCTTCCCTCCAACCGCCGCCGCTTCCGTGTAAATTGCTTCTGGACCAATTTATCATATGTCATTTTACCCCCCTACCATCCCCACCACCAAGAGCTATACCCCGCGGTCTTAGAAGTGAGCAGTTGTGCGTTAGTTTTTTTTCGATTGTTCGTGCGCTTCTTTCTTCTTCCTTACCAGAGTCTATAGCTAGCTAAAGGCTGAATCCACGTGTTTATATGAGAGGACGACGTTTGTCCGTCATCTCGATCGACACTACCCATACGCAATACGGACGTTAAAACCGGGAAAGCAATTAGATCGAGAGGGGAGTGCTAAGATGGAGTGGCGAGATAGCTGGCCGTTCTAAGGAAGACCAATTTTTGGCGCTAACGCTCGTAAATTTGACAGCTCGGGTTGAGCACAGAATCCTCGCTAAACCGTTGGCAATGGGGAAAACGACGACGATCAACGTTCATTGTATCCGTACCGGCTGCATAGTCTCGACGATTATCCATCCGGGGCTTTTTTCTTCCTTGTTCCTGAGTTTCGCTTTCATAATGTCGTTTTATGTTGTCAATAGAGTTATCCAGCAGAACTTGTATCTGGAGCTAGTGGAGCCTTGGACCTTGTCCACCTGCGTCTGCGGGGCCGTTCTCCGAGTGCTTAGCCCTTTCCAAGACTTACCAATGTTTGACCAACATTCTTGGCCAATTACAGGCCTTTTAAGTGTCCCCCACTTGGTCAAAAGAGTTTGAGACAGTTGGTTTGGGATGGCTTCCACTTTCGGTAGCACAGTGATTTCAAGAACACCTACTGATGCTGAAATCGCCTTGTTTTCTGCCTCTTTGACAGCGAGTATAAACTGCACATAATGCAGCACATCTTTTCAAGGCACTGGTTCCTGTGAACCCAGTTCTGGCCACTTTTGCCCTCCACTAAAAGAGAAGTTAACCCATTGGTCGTGTGAGTCTAGACTTATCTAAGTTCAGTGTGGGGAGGCTGAACAGGACTGGATCGAACAACGGGGGTTGTCTACACTGAGTCTTGACAATTTCAGGCTGGTGGAGTTGTTGCAAAAGCAAACCCCATCGATGGAAGAAGCGAAACAGCCTTCCATCCTCTATCTCCGTGGATCTATGAACTTTTAACACCGATATACCACTCGTACTCTTGCGCCGTACAGTAGGTTCCAACTCTTGCAACTTTCAGGAACTTTCAGTCTTTTGGCTCGCTGCACCTTCCCAAAGCCAATGTCCATCCACATGGGTGCTGTGAGTCCATGTATTGGCTAATAGATAAGGTGTATTGACTTTGATTATGGGCATTTTTCTGGTTGAAGCAGCGAAAATCACACCGTTGCAGTCGTCTGCCAAGGCTTGGCACACATACATCTGCCCTTATCTGCTCTTATCAGGCGTGGCAAAGTCGCGCAATATACTTGTCACGGCTTGGCGTCTTGGCATGTGCACGACACCATCGCCGTGCATAGAAAACCAAAGTAAAGTTCAGACCATGGTGAGACTCGACTCTATTTGAAAGCACGTGGATTATTGTCGACTTCTTTTTTTCTCGACTCTGCTAATTCGTTTTATCCACGCCAACCTTCACCGTAACGGATATTGACGTTTTTCAACCACGCTAATTCTCCAGTTATAACAATGGACGGACCCGCAGAGACCCATCCGGTCGAACTCCACCATCCAACACCTCCTGCCATGAGCTGGAAACGCCATTTCAACGGAAAAGTCCTACGAGACGAGCTGTACTTCCCCTGGTCAGCTAGAGACAAGGCCAAGGACCAGCAGTCTAAGGACCCTATCTACCAAGACGCTGAGGCCGCCGAGGGTCTGCCAGGAACGCATTACGACGCCCATGAGGAGGACTTCAACGAAGACGGCACTCCTCGAACCGTCTGGGGCCAGAACGGAAAGGCCTGGCCTGTCATGACCGCAGGAGCTGGTCTTTTCTCAGACGGATACGTCAACAACTCCATGGGAACCGTCACCACCGTTCTCAAGCGAATCTACGGAAAAGAGTATTCCGAGAGTCGAAAGTCGCAGATTCTGCCCGCCATTGTGTTTGTGGGAACCGTCGTCGGTATGCTGGTGTTTGGATATGTCGCTGACTACCACTCTCGAAAACTGGGAATGGTCATCTCGACCCTGATTCTCATCATCTTCACCATTCTGTGTTCGGGCTCCTGGGGAGCTGGAGGAAAAAAGAACATGGACGGAATGCTGGCTGCTCTCATCAACTACCGATTCTTCATGGGTATCGGTCTGGGAGGCGAGTACCCTGCCGGATCCGTTGCCTGCGCCGAAGCCTCTGCTATCATGGGTCGAGGTACTCGAAACCGATGGTTCATTCTGTTCACCAACTTCATGATTGATTTCGGCTTCGTCTGTTCGGCCTTTGTTCCCTGTGTGCTGTGGTGGATCTTCCACGATAAGCATCTCCAGGCCGTGTGGCGTCTGACTCTGGGTCTGGGAGCCATCCCCCCTCTGGGTCTCTTCTACCTGCGAACCAAGTTCAAGGAGAACCCTTCGTTCATGAAGAACAACTTCAAGCGAACCCGATTCCCCTACTGGCTGGCCATCAAGTACTATGGAATCCGACTGGCCTGTGTGTCGCTGATCTGGTTCATTTACGACTGGGCTTCTTACTCCTTCGGACTCTACACGTCCCCCATTCTGGCCAACCTGAACCCCAACGATTCGCTCATCAAGAACTTTGGATATACCACCATCATCAACCTGTGGTACCTGCCCGGATCGTTCGCGGGAGCCATCTGCGCCGATTACCTGGGTCCTCGTCTGACTCTCATCATTGGCGTTGTTGGACAGGCCATCGTCGGATACGTCATGGCTGGTATTTTCGAGCATATTAGTAAACCTGAGAACGTGGCCGGCTTCATCTGCATGTACGGAGTGTTCCTGGCTCTCGGAGAGTTTGGTCCCGGAGACCAGATTGGTCTGATTGCCTCCAAGACCTGTGCCACTCCTATCCGAGGCCAGTACTATGCCATTGCCGCCGCCATTGGAAAGATTGGAGCCTTTGTCGGTACCTACTGTTTCCCTGCAATTCAAAAGTCCATTGGTAATGGAGACCCCGACTCTGTCAAGGGCCAACAGGGTCCTTTCTGGGTCTCTTGTTCCATGAACATTCTCTCTGCCATTCTGGCCTACTTCCTGCTGCCCTCCATCACCCAGGAGACCATTCAGGACGAAGACCGTCTTTTCCGAGAGTACCTGATTGGCCACGGCTTTGACGTGTCTCTCATGGGCGACGCTGAGTTTGCTGAGGGTCCCAACGGTAGCTCCGAGGATCAGACCGAGTTCAAGGACGCTCAGGAGCCCCACAGCAGTGACGAGCAGGAACACCTGCCTTCCAAGCTGGAGGCTGTTCAGTAAGAACGACGAAAGACAAAGAAGAAGACGAAGACGAAGACGTAAGAGACGATCACTTGCCTACCACAGGCCCCTTTTTATAACTAATCAGTAATCTTGTGTTTGTATGTGAGTGGGGTGTAGCGAGTTGGAGATGTAGAGTTGTGGAAAGGTATCACTGGGATGGAAACATGTTTTAGACTGTCAGAACAAAATATTGTAAAATGTAGGGGGGTCCGTACATACTGAGACACGGGTATCTGGCTGTATGGGTACACGGTATCATTGTAAAGGAGGTATCACCTGTTGTAGTGGATGGCAAAGAGAGCCATCTGTGTGTATCACCAGCTGTAGTGTGGTCATAGTGCGACAGCGACATGATCGGAAGAAAGTGAATTCCAATCGACGGGCTGTGTTTTCTTTGTTGTTGGTCACCTGTGATATTGCTGAGAAAGGGCCCGTCTGTTAGCCACAGTCTAAGCGTTCAGCCGACTGAGATCACCTCAATTTTTGAAGAGGGCTGAGAGATTAGTCCGAGATATGACTGGTGCAGTGTCGCTTTGACTCAGCGTTTCGTACGGGTGTTTATGGTGTCGGTGTTTCGTATTTGTCGGTGTTTCACGATGTCGGTGTTGCAATACCTCGCTGGCCATCTCCAGTCTGTCCACAACACGTGGGGCTGCCTTTGAGGATATAACATCTGGTGCCAAGACCTGAAGCGCGGGAGCTTGTACATACGAACCCATTTTGATTGAACGAATTCGGCATGGAAACGTCAGCTGTCAGGTCTTGCATTGGTCAACAACCTTTCTTGATTGTGATGTCGGAGATGAAACTGCTGAGACGGTTGAGAAGATGCTGAGGGAAAAAAGAAACTAGACTGAAGAGCTTCCGTCCTAGGGTTGGCGAAGTATCATGTTGCCAAGACTTGTCTCATCTTGTGAGGTTCGCGGCTCGGCTAATATCGGTATCACTAGTGTCGGTTTCTTCTCTCGCCAATACTCTCTGTCTCGTAACATGGCCAGTAATGGCACTGACAGTGACGTCGAGCTGACATGGAAGCATTGGCGATTTGGCAGTATCTTCGATATCATTGTCCCATTCTGTTATCGTTCCCACGGAATTTGTCGCGAATGATGATTATGGGCCCATAAAAGAGCCGCCAGGATACACTAAGACGGTCACCGAGGCAGCTTAGACGAGGAGCCTGCGGCTTACTAACACAGCCCACCTGGCCAAGCCAGCTGGTATAGCTGGTTTCCAAGCCCCGGAGCCTCGAAAGAGTGGTGGTGCGTTGGAGATGTTGACAGGGCAAGAATGTTGATGTTGCAGAAAGGAAACTGCAGAACAGGGTGAGTTTTAGAAGGGAGAACCTACCATACACTACACTGTCGAATAACAAAGGAAGGCTCCTCGTGTGGAGAAATAAACACGACTCTCTTGCTCGTAAACTCGCGAGCGCGTACATACAGGAGTCTATCTGTGGGAAGCGTCGTTCTTTTCAAGTGTTGTGGTCGTGCTGGAAGGCTATATTTTGGACTGTGAGTATTTCTGGAAGTGTATAGTCGATTAAAACTCTCAGATCATCAAAATCTCTACTACTCATGAAGATACAACCCGTCCACTCTCTGCCTCCTCCTCCACTCAATCACGATATTAGAGAGCTTATCTCAGTGTTGGTTCAGCATTGGGAGGTTGATGTTGGTGGTGGGGCGTATCGCTAGCCCTCTCAAGGCATTGCGCGGCTACATGAAGTAGTGCATTGGAATCATCTCGTCCTGCTGACTCAGACTATGTAATTTATTACGCTGTCTCATTCAAACATAGCCAGTAAAACGCAACTTCGTCGTTCCCCCTGTTCTCCCGTCACGAACCTTGCCTGGCTCAAGACAGATGTAAAAAATGATCAAATGTATCTTGGTTTGAGTCTGTGACTGGGATGTCTTGGGCAGCTGTTCGTTCACACGAGCGACTGGATGGATCTGGGGGTGGGGACTCATCTACTCTGAAATTTGCCAAATTTAATCACCCTCTAGCTCTCGTGTGAAAGTCTACTGGTAGCTACTTTCCAACCCACGTGCCCTTCACCACGTGGGGTTATGACCGGAGTGGCACAAGCAGAGTGGCACGGCGGCTGTTAGTGTTTCAAGTGCCGATATCCAGCGTCTTGGCAACCTGGAATCAACGGTTATGCAGTTCGGATACCGGTGGGATCGCTTGAACCGACCCTGTAGTTATGAGGTTGGGCAAGAGAGACGAGTGTGAAAACCACCCGTAAGTACTGTACTCAAACAACCACTAGAATCAACAAATGCCGTTATCAGAACAGCTTGGCATCTCATATTATCGAACAAGACCAATACCCTGGGTGCTCACGCGACAATCATCACAATGCACTCACACTAGCCTTCTTCAAGGGTGTTAGCGGCCTTTAGCGGTATTCAATTTTAGCGCCGGCAGTAACCGTTGAAAAGCTCCTGCACGGCTCACAAGATGTCGAGGAAGGTAAAGCCCAGCCTATTTAATAGAATCACGGTTTGTGCCAATTGTAAAATCACTTTAAACCATGCGATTAATTTCACCAGCTCGCGGGGTCCAAGAACTGACTATATGACAGTGCCAAGACCTAAGCGAGAGGAGACTGCCAAGACCCAGGCGCAATAATCAGAAGCGTATACGAGCCAAGGAGAGGTTCCTGCTAAAAATCAAGTGTTCGATCGAGGCTGCAGGGACAGCCGCTGGATTCTGCATTTTACCAGTGGGGCCACCGGAATTCGATCCAATAGATTGTGCACGTGTACTAATTAATCAAAGGGGTGCAAAAGAGAGAACAAGATCCGAGCCGGCCAAAACGCTTCGACCTCCCTAAACGGTCTTATCGCATGTCGATATATCGCATTTCTCAGCCTGCAAACCTGCAAGCGCTCGAGTCCACGGAAGTTCGAGCGATGAACAGTGCCCTGATGTATAGATGCACAATACATTGTAGGCAGTGAGAAACGTGGTGGGTATAGGTTGCGGTTGCGGTGATATTGGCGGCAGGTTATTGGTAGATTGGATCCACGGGATTTATGGGTATAATTTTTGACCGAGATCTTTGTTACCCGTTTCTAGCATCGCACTTGTACCACCAGGGTAACGTTGTATGTATGTTTCTAACACGGTCTATTGCTGTAAGCGAGGTTCTCAACAGTTTTATAGCGTGCAGGATGTGCAGGCGATAGTCATCATACTTGTACGAGTGTACTCCGTACCCTGAAGTTGTGTGCTGGCTGACTGAAACACGACAACAATCAAGAATCAAACGTCCACGTGACTGCCCCACTCTCTCTGTGGGTCGTCTCCCTCCGCACCTGCCATGTCTCAGCTTGTCTCACTTGTTCCTGCCAGCCTTGCCAATATCTTGGGGGTCTAAAAGCTGCACATCAAAAAACACGTGGGGAAGGCGAGATGGGTGATAGGAAAAAGATAGAAATACGAGCAGCAGAGGAAGAAAGACTGAAAGTTAGGAAGTAAGAAGGGGTTTGATGCAGGCTAAAATTTGGTGGATTATGCACGTTTTTTTCCACTCCCATAGAATGGCCACTGTGTAGCTGTAGCGTAGTGCTCCCGTATGCACACAGCGTTTTTTTTTCCTTGTGTCGTATTGTCCCCCCAATGGCCAGTCTGGATCCCACCAAAAGCCCGGTTGTGCGGTTATTGTGCAGTCCAGCCCTTGTTCTCCCCCACACGGGATATTCCGCGCGCCCACAGCTTTTTGCAGCTTTTCTGCTGGCTTTTCCGTAGAGGGAGACTTTTGCAGCTTGGATGTGAATACACGGCTCTTTAGGTTGTGCATGTGAAGTTTAGGACAGGGAGGGGTGGGTTGGTGTATCGTGGTAGAGTGGAGGTATGGAGTTGGTTTTTATATCAATCGAATCGCCTAACTGAGATAATCTCGCTAATATGTTTTTTCTTATCTCTACAGTTTTTCTGATTGCCAGTTTGGTATTGGGCAAAAAGCAAAGCCCGTCGGAGAACAAGGTTACACTACATTTTAGACTCTACTGAGACATGACCAAAAGATGAGACAACGAATCCTGTTTCCAGACCGTCCATTAGGTACCCCCCGGCGCAGGAGGAGTAACAAGTGCATGATGTGCAGAGTTGGCGGCTCTTTTGTGCCCAACCTGATTTTGTCGCAGTCACCCCAATCCACGTCACGTGTCACAATTCGGGCTGTTTGTGCCACTTCTTTGGTTTTGTGTCACGTACTTCTGTGTCACTTACTTCTGTCCGGCATCACCAAGCCCGTTGTACTGTAATTCACCACTAGCGCCATTTCGACTTAGTCTGCGTTTCCATCTATCAAACCCAAAGTCTTACATGAGAGCTGTCTCTCAGCCGTGGAAACTCCAACTGCAAATCTATAAGTAGTTGGGGTTTCCCTTTTCCCATAAACCTCACACACACAAGACACAACCTACAACATGCCACAGATCTTCTTCAGCAAGATTTACCCCGGAGAAACAGATCTGCCCTTCCGAAAGAAGACAGAGGAGGAGCTGGAGGCCATTGAGGTCGAAAAGGCCGACCCCATCATGCAGCGGTCGCTGTTTGGCAAAGATGGACGAGCCTGGCCCGTCATCACCGCCGGAGCTGGTCTCTTTTCCGACGGTTACGTCAACAACTCCATGGGAACCGTCAACACCTGTCTGAGCATCATCTACGGCGAAAAGTACTCGGCATCCACCTACTCTCGAACTGTGTCGTCCATCGTCTTTGCTGGAACCGTGCTGGGCATGATTGTTTTCGGCTTTGTGGCCGACTACCACTCGCGAAAGATGGGCATGATTGTGTCCACCCTCATTCTCATTATCTTCACCATTCTGTGTTCCGGAGCCTGGGGAAAGAACAAGGCGGACGTTGACGGATTGCTCACGGCTCTCATTGTCTACCGATTCCTCGTCGGTATCGGTATTGGAGGAGAGTACCCTGCCGGCTCCGTGGCCTGCTCCGAGGCCTCTGCTATGATGGGCACCGGAACCCGAAACCGATGGTTTATTTTCTTCACCGGTTTCATGATTGATTTCGGATTCGTCGTCGCCACCATTGTGCCTCTGGTTCTTCTGTATATCTTCTCCGACACCAACCTGACCCCCGTGTGGCGACTCACCATTGGTCTGGGCGCCATTCCTCCTCTGTCGCTCTTCTACTTCCGAACCAAGTTCAAGGAGCCCGACACTTTCCGAAAGAACAACTTCAAGCGAACCCGACCTCCCTACATTCTGGCTTTGCGATACTACGGTCCCCGACTCGTGGTCATCTGTATCGTGTGGATGCTCTACAACTTCATCTCCTTCCCCTTTGGAATCTACAGCTCTCAGATCATCAACCTGCTGGTCCCCGGAGGAGATCTCTACAAGACCTTTGCCTGGAACATTCTTCTCACTGCCTTTTACCTGCCCGGAGCCTTCATTGGAGCCATCTTCTCTGATTGGTTTGGTCCCCGAATCACTCTGGCAGCAGCTCTGGTTTGCCAGGGTGTCGTTGGTTTCATCATGGCTGGAGTCTACGAGTCCATGATCAAGAACGTTGTTGGCTTTGTCATTGCCTACGGTATTTTCCAGGCTCTTGGCGAGCTGGGTCCCGGAGGCAACATTGGTCTGCTGGCCTCTAAGAACTCCCCCACCGCGATCCGAGGAGTCTTCTACTGCATTGCCTCTTCCATGGGTAAGATCGGTGCCTTTATCGGAACCCAGTGCTTCCCTCTCATCACCAAGGGCTTTGAGAAGAACGGCGACGAGATCTCCGGAATCAAGGGCCCCATCTGGATTGCTTCTGCTCTCTGTATCTTTTCTGCCTTTATCACCTTCTTCTTCCTGCCTCCAGTGACCCAGACCTCTGTTCAGGACGAGGACCGAAAGTTCCTGGAGTACATTCGGGCCCATGGCTTTGACGTCTCCAAGATGGGCGATGAGGGCTTTGAGCCTGAGTCGGCCGAGTCCATGGAGACCGAGCTTTACGAGGAGAAGGGCTCCGATGACAAACTTCCCACTTACGCCGACGTCAAGCAATTGAGCTAAGTAGCTTCTTGGTGACGGCAAAAAAAACCCCACTCACAAAAAACAGTGCCAGTAATTTGTTAATTGATTGATTTATTGATAGAGTATGGGTATAGAAATGTAGAGGGAGGTCCTGCCATAATAACTCGTGCACTATCGGTGCATGATACACTTTATCATGGAGAGACTCTGAGAGACATGAGCAGGTTGTTTATGGCATGAAACCGGAAGGGTCGGCAATTTGATAACGAAAGAGCTGAGTCAAGACACGTGACCTAGTCGAATTTCAGGAGTGACAGATGTGTTCGTGACTAAGCATAAGTAGAGAGTTGCTTCCATGGGCTTGAGGATTGTGAAGCTATATGTTTGAGTCACGTGACCTATGAAAGCAGGTAAAGGTGTAAGAGATATACCAGTAGTATCTATGAAAGCTGTGATAGAAGAGCTGGTCCTTCTTTTCGTCACGTTATAGCGCAGCTGTCTTCGTTGTTTCAGAGAAGCTGTTTATGGAGTTATGTACAACACTGAATCAAACACAGGCTTCCAGAGAAGCTAGAGAAAATCCAAACACATCAGCGGACTCCCCGTGCCCATATTACAGTACAAAGGTGTCATCGTGTTTTTGTTCGAAAGAAGTTTGAGCTGAGTCAAGTTTATGGCTACAGATTTTGTCTCCGAGTCACTATCGTTCTTGGGACAGCTATGCACTCTAAAACCTAGCAAAACCAGTCTATAGAGACCATATAGCAAGCTAATATGCCTCAAAAGCCGATATTCCGCATTAAACCGCGCTGACTAAGCACGATGGTGATCCCCACGCAATTTTTTCCGGTTTTTTTAAATTCCGGTATCCTGGCCGAGCGGTCTAAGGCGCCAGGTTAAGGCTAACACCTTGACGAATTTCCTGGTCTCTTCGGAGGCGTGAGTTCGAATCTCACGGATATCATTTTTTACTAATCATGAGCGAATCGAGCGGTTGGAGTTTTTTTGATTTTTAATAGCCTGCTGATAGTGGCTGGTATGACTGGTTTTTTTCTAGAGCGCCCAGAACTGACAATGAGGTGTATATCCGATTCCTAGGGACAACTTGAGCACAGTAAATGGATAATTGTAAAGGGGTAAAAAAAACCTGTTTATGTCGTAGTGGAGAGCAGGTGGACAAGAAAGTTGAAGCAAATGACAAACAGAACGATTAGAACTGCTGGATGTCACTTGGGTCGTGTGGACTGGGTCTACTGATGTGAAAGTGAGATGTAATTGAGAATTCTGAATGAGGAGTTCGGTCTACCAGTACTCGTGGGCTACTTGTACCTCATTCACAAGTACTTCATTCTCACTGTCAACGCGTTTACCGAAGTATTCAAGTATCCACCTGGTCAAGAACTGAAATGTTCGTGGTACAGGTTTGAGACCTGGCACTACAGAAAGAGTCGTATGTTGTCCTTCGAAATCAGGCTACAATTTGTTATCGAAGTCAACTTCGCAGAAAAGGAAATAGAATCAATGAGACTAAACTGGTACAAGTTTCGTCTCTCCATTGTCAGAACTCACAGAGTTGTCAGCTGAAGACACGTACAGTACCATAGGCCCACCTAGTTGAACAAGCCAAACGACATGTATTGGAGTTGTACAGTAAAGGGCTTTATTGCTGGTTTTTAATGGCCATCTACTTCCAGCTTTCAAAGTCGGCGATATTCCCATTCTCATGGATCGTTCCCTATCCACTATGAACACCGTTGCTGTGAGTGATGATGCAGAGACAACTAAATAAACCCAAAGAAATATGACAGTTCATTGGTTCGACTTGGTCAAACGCTTTTAGAAGCTCCCATCTCTGGTACTGTGGGGTTCCCTGTCGTCTGTATCATCCGATAACAGCTATCCCAGAGTACAGTAGCTGTCCATATCTTGCAGTTATTGTATTGCCAAGCTACCAGCGGTGTTTTGACAGTTCTGAAAACGGCTCTGAATAAACAAAACCCTCCAGCTTTTGAACCACTCCTATCTCTCTCAAACACTCACTGCTTCGCAGTTCGTGTAGTTCGTGCATACATCCATTATTACTGATTATTTACTCGTGGCCTCGTGGGCTTATTCATCAACCTCCTCTTGTAGCTAGACTCACTTCCAGACTCTCTTCAGACTCGCTCCAAACTCGCTTCGCTCGTTTGTTCGCGCGTTTAAGAAATGAAAGTAGCCTCGCAGAAAATCTGGCCCTTATCCTGGATCTTCTCGCCGTCAATCTCCAGCTCCAGCTCCATATCATTTTTGAACTGGTAAATGTAAGGCTTGGTTCCAGAGACAGTGGAAGCCAGAGACTTGAGGAAAGCGGGGATCTCGGCCATGACGTCCATTCGCTCGAGATGGGTCAGGTTACCCTTGAGCACGGCCTTGCCTCGGTTCTCGGGCTTGTCCACGTCCTCGTCAGCCACGTCAATCTTGGGTCCCTCGCACTCAAACTGGATGAGCGTGGGCACCTGCCAGCCGACCTCCTCGTCCTCCTTGGTCTCCACATGCTCAACGGAGGCGTTGGCCGAGGTGAAGAGCAGCTTGTCGGCCGAGGCCACACCGCCAATGGTCACTCGCGAGCTTCCGTACGAAGGGGGAGTGGTGTAGTCCATCACGACGGCGGAGTACTTGGGCGACTGGTAGGTGATGAAGTTCCACTTGGACGCCGCGTGGTGGGGCTTCATACCCTGGGTGGCGTGCACAAAGAAGCCAAAGTCGTTGTCCAGCTCCATCTTGTCCTTGCCAGCAACCTCGATGGTTCCGGAAACCACCGCTCGGGGCCAGAACGAGTGTCGCATGGCTCCCCAGGGGTTGGCCAGGTCCTCGCCGTACTTGGACTGGCCGGTGGGGCCAATCTTGAAGCCCTCGACGGTCCGGGTGAAGGTCAGATCGAGCTTGACCTCGTCGGAAACGTGGATCTTGACGTGGAACGATTCGGTGGTCTTGCCATCATCATCGACGGAGGGCACCAGCTTGATGTTGACTCCGTCCATGGGACCCTTGGCGGTGAAGTTGGGGCCCACAGGCTCAAACTCCTCAACGTTGGTGGAGCTCCACACGTTGTCTTCGGGCTTGTCGGCGTTGGAGAGCCGGAACGTAAACTGGGCGGTGTTCTGGATGCCCAGGGGGTTGGAGTGGATGATCTGCACGTGACCAAACTTCTTGCCGTCCTTTGTGAAGAAGTAGAACGTCTGGGTCTCGACGTTGGAGCCGGCAGGCTTGAGCCAGTTGAGCTCGGGAAGAGTCAGAGAGCCGTAGGGGTTCTTGCCGTCGACAGACTTGGCCACGGACTCGAACGACTCGGCGCCGTACTCGGGCTCGGCCGATCCGGTCAGGGCGGAAACGCCTCCTTGCACCCACTTGAGCATTGTGT